>JAOTRH010005480.1:0-57589 GCA_034768845.1 Heliamphora exappendiculata
AATCAGAATAACCCCGAGAGATTTTTTCTGATCGGTTCCACCCTGGCCGAACAACAGAGGCAAGACTTACTCAGGCTATTGCAAAGCAATGTCGAGGCATTCGCGTGGACACCTTACGAAATGACAGGAATAGATCCTGCCTATGTCTGTCATTCCTTGAATGACTGCTCGGTTTCGAAATCGGTCAGGCAGAAGGGTCGCCGTTCGGCACCCCACCATGCCGAGGCCGTAGGGGAGGAGGTAGGAAGACTATTAGAGGAAGGGGCAATAAGAGAAGTACAGTATCCGGAGTGGTTATCCAATACAGCAGTCGTCAGGAAGAAGGATGGAAGATGGAGGGTGTGCGTGGACTTCACCAACCTCAATAAAGCATGCCCGAAGGATAGTTTCCCTCTCCCGAAGATCGATCATCTCGTAGATGCCACGGCGGGGCACAAACGCATGAGTTTCTTGGATGCGTACATGGGATATCATCAGATCGCCCTGTTAGGCAAAGATCAAGAAAAGACATCGTTCATCACACCACGCGGGACTTATTGCTACAAAGTGATGCCATTTGGCCTGAAAAATGCCGGGGCAACCTTCCAACGAATGATAACAAAGATGTTCGCTGAATTGCTCGGAAAGACTATGGAAGCTTATGTCGACGATATGGTGGTGAAATCAAGGAGGGAGGAGGAGCATCTGGCCGACCTCCAAAAAGTGTTCGATATTCTTAAAGCCCATCGTCTCCGTCTCAATGCGGCCAAGTGCGCGTTTGGCGTTGGTTTGGGGAAGATTCTTGGTTTTCTGGTTACAAATCGGGAAATCGAAGCAAGTCCGGATCAAATCAGAGGCATCTTGGAGGTAAGGACTCCGTGCACAGTCAAGGACGTGCAGAGGTTGACGGGGATGACGGCAGCTTTGAACCGGTTTATAAGTCGTCTCCAGACAAGTGCCAAGAGTTTTTTCTTACCATGAGGAAGGGAGATTGATTCCGCTGGAGTGAAGAGTGCGAACTGGCCCTCCAGGGCTTGAAAGCATACTTGTCGTCTCCGCCTTTCCTCTTTACACCCAAGGAAGGCGAGGTTCTCTTCCTCTACCTAGCGGTCTCCTCATATGCCGTGAGCGCTGTTCTTGTTAGAGAAGAAGAGAAGCATCAGAGGCCAGTTTACTACATTGGACATACCCTCACCGGGGCTGAGACAAGGTACTTGCCGCTGGAAAAGTTGGCATACGCACTGGTTATTGCATCGCTCAAGTTACAGCACTACTTTCAGGCACATGCCATTGTCGTGATTACAAAGTATCCATTAAAAGCTGTCTTCGCGAAGGCAGACTTGATAGGGCGAATGACCAAATGGGCCGTCGAATTAGGGGAGCACGACCTTAGTTTCAAACCGAGGACGGCTATCAAGGATCAAGTAGTTGCCGAATTCTCCTGGGCCACCTTGGGAACGGAAAAGGGATGGGAGGATGAACTAGCCATTATGCAAAGTTCACAAGGAGTATGGAGGCTCTACGTAGACGAGGCAGCAAACAATAAAGGCGCGGGGGTGGGAACGGTCATCACGTCCCTGGACAGGGCTGTACTGGAACAAGCCTTGCAGTTAGGATTCCGCGCATCAAATAACGAGGCGGAGTACGAGGCACTGTTGGCAGGCCTGGAAGCTACTAAGAAGCTCAGCATTTCTGAACTAGAGGTCTTCAGCGATTCCCAGTTGGTAGTAAACTAGTTAACGGGAAACTACGAAGCCAGGGATGACTACATAGCACGATATCTCGACAAGGCCAAGGAGGCAATGAGCCGATTTACAATGTGCAAAGTTGAGCGAGTGAGCCGAGCGACCAATAGCCATGCGGATTCACTGGCCAGACTCGGTTCGACAATCTCGGTGAGAGCAGAAAGGGCCGTAGTGATGAAATTTCTGTCAAAAGCAAGTATAGATGTCGTTCAGAGCTCGCAAGAAATCTTACCGATCGAACCAAGTCCCTCGTGGATGGATTCCATTACCTCCTTCTTGAGGGACGGAACATTGCCCCCAGAAAGGAAGGAGGCGCATAAAGTCAGACTGAAAGCCGCAAGGTTTTGGCTAAACCAAACTGAGAAGTTGTATCGCCGTTCATATACGGGGCCGTACCTCTTGTGCGTACACCCCAGTTTGGTCGAGGATCTCCTCTATGAAATTCACGATGGTATTTGCGGAAGCCACACAGGAGGGAGGTCGCTGGCGCAGCGGGCTATCACCTAGGGGTACTGGTGGCCCTATATGCAAAAAGACGCACAGCAGTATGTAAGAAAGTGAGAAGTGCCAACTCTTCTCCTCTCTTATCCACCAGCCCGCGGGGAAGCTAAACCCACTTACTAGCCCCTGGCCGTTCGCACAGTGGGGTTTGGATATAGTTAGACCCTTCCCCATGGCAGCGGGGAATAGAAAGTTTATGGTAGTGGCAACGGATTACTTTACTAAGTGGATCGAGGCCGAACCACTCGTGAGCATACAGGAGGCCGATATGAAACGGTTCGTGTGGAAGAACATTGTGACGCGCTTCGGGATCTCCCGCGCACTTATTTCGGACAACGGCACCCAATTTGACGGGTGGTTGTTTCGTTGGTTATGTGCCGAACTAAATATAGCATTTTACAATTCCACCCCGGCGTATTCGCAGTGCAACGGACAGGCGAAAGCCTCAAACAAAACTATCTTGGCAGGACTGAAGAAGAGGATGAAAAAAACAAAGGGGAGGTGGGTGGAATAGTTGCCCCATGTCTTATGGGCCTATCGTACTACGCCTCGGCGCTCGACTGGGGAGACTACGTACTCTATGGCTTATGGCACTGAGGCAGTGATACCTCTTGAAATAGGTCTCCCAACAATGAGGTCAGACGACTTCGATCCTGGGCAGAATGGGGACTTGCTCACCAGAGACCTAGACTTAGTAAAAAAACGCAGGGAGGAAGCGCTGTTAAGGATAAGCTCCTACCAACACGAGATGAGCCGAGAATATAACAAGAGAGTCAAACCAATGGCGTTCGTCCCCGGTGACATGGTCTTGAGGAAAGTTATGAGAAACACGAAGGTCCCGGGAGAGGGGAAATTGGGTCCGAATTGGGAAGGGCCATATATGGTTAAAGTAGCTGCCGGGGCTGGAGCTTACTATCTCCGGGACGTGGAAGGAAAAGATGTACCGAGGCCATGGACTTCTGCCAATTTGAGGGTTTTTTACCACTAAGAGTTTGTAATTCACTCGTCCCAGCCTTGTTGCCAAAGCTGGTCGTCGTGCTCGGTCCTTGTAGCTTCGAGATCAGTAGAAATTTTTCGTTGGGTCTCGGCCTCCGCTTGACCTGTTGCTATCATGTTGCGGAGTTCGGTATTTGCCGCAATAGCGGTGGCCGCCTCCTCTTTGGTCTTCCTCAGTTCCTCTTTGGCTTGGTTTCCTTCTTCCTCGGCTGCCTTCAAGCGGGCTTCCAACCCTTGGAGAGCAAAGACATTGCGTGCCAGGTTCACCTCCAAACTTTTGGCGTGTTTGGTGGATTGTGCAAGTGCCTTGCCTAATTTCTTTGTCTCCCTAGAGACCTCGGCAAAGCGATCATGCAACACGGTTACTGCTTGGAGTTGCTGACAAAAAAAACAAAAAAAAAAGAAACAACAAGCAAACAAATAAACATACATATAAAGACAGAAATGAGTAAAAAGTAATAAAATAAAGGAGCGTACTAGTCACTTACCCCGACGCCGAGCTGATATACTCGTTCAAAGAGAGTGGGAAGGTTCACTTTGGAGTGGTCCGCAATGTCCGCAAGAAGGGCCATTCCTCTGGCAAGACATTCTACGACGCTGCCGACCTAAGAAGAATCGCCAGTGTGGAGTTGACGGCCCTAAAAGACGAACTTGGGGAGCCAGGGAATGGGGGCAGTGGCCGGAGATTCCCCTTCCCTGGCTGGGATAGCCTCGGCAATGGTAACGGAGGTGCCATCTCCATGGACGAGACGGTGGCATTGAGGGAGCCGAGCATTGGTCGGAGACACTGAGCGGGGGCGAGTTTCACCCACAGCCACTGCCTGCTCACGTAGAGGGCTCTGAACTATTGGTGGAGGTGGCGGAGGAATCTCCGGGACCGTCTCACGCGGGAGTGGGGGTGCTGATATCCTGACGACTGGAGTGGCCGAGGTGTTTGCACCGCCGCGACCGAGGACGACTGCCCTGAGGTTAAAAGTTCGTTGGCGTGGCATCTCTTCTACTTCTTCTTCCGGCCGAGGTGGAGAGTTTTGTACTGGTGGTATCGGAGGGAGTATTTCTTGTTGTCGAACTCCCCTGTGGTATATAACTCTTCGGTAGCTCGGTATGTAGTTGAGCAGGTTTGGGGCCGAGCGGGATTCGCGGATGTGCAAGCAGCACTGAACTTCACCAAAGTTGGCTTGTCTCTTTTGTTGTTTGGCAAGAGAGGCGGCTGAAAAAGAACAGGCAAACTGTTATTCGTAGTAGTGGAACATACACATATATAAAAGAAAAGCCGAAATAAAGAGGAAGCTGAACCGACCTGGACTCTCTGGTACCCACTGAATGGAACGGCCAGCAAGTTCAGCGCGGTTGGCCTGGAACTCGAAGTCTCCTCCCACCAGTATGAGGTCATCGCCGTGCTTGTCTGACTCGGAGAGGTCATACACCATTTGTTGCGCGATGCTCCGCTAGCGGAGATAATACGAGTTCTCGTTGCCAGCGATAGTGTAGCAGTGGAAAATCTCGGGGATGCCGAGGTTCAACTCGTAACGCCGGTTAATCTCGGCCACCCCCATAACGACCCGAATGAAATTTATAGACACTTGGCGTGGGGTAAAGTGACATGTAGCCAACATCTCCCTCAGGAGAGGTCAACCGGAAAGCGTACCCCGGCCTCCACTATGGCGGCTATGGGGAACTCTACCTCGTTTCCTCTGGGGCGAAAAGGCGAGCCAGATACGTCAGGGTCGCAATAGTAAACCGTGACAGAGGGACGGATATGGTATTCTTCCCTAAAGGCGGCCATAGCAGCATGGGTGTTAACTTCTTTTACGAATTTCCCCTTTCTTGCCACGACAACGGGGTAGGGAGATGAACCTAGGGGATAGAGAAGGAAAGGGAGACCAGGGACGCCAAAGAAGAGGGAACCCTAACTAGGGACCGTGCGGAGGGAGGATGAGAAGAACGAAAAAACAAAAAACAAAGAAGAAGAGAATGAGAACGGGAGCACCTAAACTTACTGGTAAGAGAATAAGGCCCGCAGGGAGAATGGAAGAGAGCTCCAATGGACTCTGGCGTTGACAATAAGATTTCACCAGCGTTGATGGAGTCGAGGGAAGAAAACGCTTCAGCGATTGTGTGCGACAAATGAGGGCACCAGAAAGGGGGGAAAGGGACGAGGATCTTCGTTATATACAGAGAGATCCCCTGCATCAATCGCCAACAGTCGCTTTGGGAGGATCAAAGGGCGCCTGCCCACCCTCGGGAAGGTGCGAGGTGCCTCAAACGGAACCAGACGCGTTCCGACACGTGGCATGGCATGATTAGCATTTAAAAAGTTTTAAAAATTGGCAGCAGCGGCGCAGTAAATGCAAAGGGGAACGGTTCAAGTCTCCTCGAGCCAAGCCCAAGGAAAGCTGAGGGGCAAATGAAGGAATATGGGCCGAGGTCCATAACGGATGGCCCATGACCCAGGTCTGTGCCATACCCGGTGGGTCTCGCCTTGACCTGACGAGGTACCGCCCCGCCGCGAAGACCACCTCGATACGGGTAAGGCCGAGGTAAATACACAGACACAGACAACGATTTCGGCCACGACTCAATGGTCGAGCTCTGACACATTTAATGCGCAATTTGACCTAGAAAGATGGGCATTAATTGCAACAAGGTCTGATATGACAGGTATTGAATGCGATTGACCTAAAATACCACGCACCGGCAGAGCTCGGCCCAAAGAACGGCCGAGGTGGAGAAGCGAGGTGATGTGATGATGAGTAGGCCGATGCTACCGCCAATTCCGCAGCGGGGGCAGAGGAGGTGTCAGTTGGGGACAGGGGTTTTGCCGGGTGTGTCAGAGAAAGTCCAGATAAGTTAGAGAAGCTAATTATGACCCTCGAAAAGAGAGAAGAAATGGTGTTCCCACTATATAAGGAGGGGGCAAACCGTAAGGAAGGAGAGAGCATTATTTTCCTAAATATCTAAAGTAACAGTTTCTACTTAATGGCTTGGATTCCGTTCATCTACTAACTTGACCGTCGGAGGGGCGTCCGGCAGTCTGCCGCCGACTAGTTCACGTGCGCTCATTTTTGCAGGGGCTGCTTCATCAGCAGGATCGATCGAATTGGATCCACTTCAATAAATTCAATCTACAGGCGTTCCCCATACAGTGAATGATGATTTCATTTTTCAAATTTACATTAGGGCATTTTAACAAATCAAAGGTTAAATTTTTTTTTACCGATAATGACTATTTCAATTTAACTTTCATTTCATTAACCAAACATTACCTAATTGGCACCCCAGAAAATACTAAATACAACATCCGTAGACCACATTATATAAACCGTTCAAATTGAGAGTGGGAATCTTTGGAGTAACCAAAAATCAGTGTTTTAACAAAATTGAAATTCATACGAGTTTGAGAATAATTATTCGTCGGACACTTCACCAGGGGTGACTCTGTATGTATACTAATGGGTCAATTGACCCATTAACAGAATAAGTTTTTTTTTGTTTTTATAGTAATTATTTTATTATTTACAATTTACCTCACTAAAAAAATAATTAATCCCATAATAAATAGAAACACTATAATTATTTCCAAATTTATTTCACTAGTTTAATCTTCGTGAAAGAGCTACTAAAAGTGGACGCATTTTTTATCAGTAATCCAACTAGACTAATAAAACACATATGCAGGATATATAAATATTCATATTTATAGGTGCATTTTGTACTCTTTCTCACAACCTTCTATATTTTTCATTTATTTGCAAATTTCTCTCTTTCTCTCATTTTTCTTCAGTCCCTCTCTTGCTCTGACTAAAACTCAGCCAAAGTTAATTGTCCATTTTGTGTAGCACATTCAAATACACAAAGTCATTGGCTATTTTGTTTCAAATCATTGTCCGTTTTTCTTCAATATTCGTCAATCTACCATCGATTTTGCTTCAATACATTTTTTTTGGTTGAGATTAGATTATTTTACATTTATAAATTAGTGATGATTTTAAACTTATCATTCAAATGAAGTGTTTTTTTATAGACAATTAAAAAATAAAAATGAATATCGGGAGTAATTATTTAATGATTTCAAATATGAAATATTATCGAATACAATTATAATGTATTTATATTTTTATGTCAAAACATGATTATAAATATACTACTTCCATTGAAGGGAAAATGCATGCTCTTACAACTATTAAGGCCGAACTGAGTGTCGAATCTTGGTCCAATCGGTTCGATAGCCTAGCACAACTATTAAGGCCGAACTGAGTGTCGAATCTTGGTCCAATCGGTTCGATAGCCTAGCACAGCACCTTAATTTATTTTACTTATTAGTTGAGAAAAAATCATTTTTGATATGTTAACAATAGTTAAATTAATTATTATTTAGTATAGAAATTATTATTCTGCAAAATAAGTTTTATGTTTATGAATGACCTGATTCACAAAAAATATTAGAGTGGCCACTGAGTGATCTTGGATTATGAACTCTGACTTGATTAAGCGACCTAATTATAGTGAAAAATCACCATAATAGCAATAGGAATAATCTAACATAATGTATAGAGATAATAATTTTTTTTTCCCGTTCCGTCCAGGCATCTTCTTGCACTAAATTTTACAAGTTTTTTCCATCCAGATAAAAGGTGAATTGGGAACCGTATTTATTTCCTCGGCCCAATTTTCTCACTCAGTTGTCGATAATATAAATTAAATATTTTTATCTATAAATACATATTTGATGTATAAGAATTTTTAAATATAATTTAACTAAAATACAAAAATATTACATTTATATATAATTTTATGCTCTATTTTTTATATTTCGTTATTCTAATTCTAATTGTTCATTAATCATTATTTTTCATTTACAATATCCCATCAACATTCCTAAATGTCCAAACGGATAGTGATAGAGAGAGACCTGATTTCTGAGAGGAATTGTATGGTTATGATCGCCACCGGCACAAATGTCAGCAAGACTTTCAGCGTGATCTTCAAGACTGAGAAGACCGTCCGCCTCGGCGAGGATGGATTCCTCATCGATCGTTTTCTGAGTTCGAATATCCCCGCCGAATTTTTCATCCTTTCTGAAAAG
This sequence comes from Heliamphora exappendiculata, assembly GCA_034768845.1. Lineage (NCBI taxonomy): Eukaryota > Viridiplantae > Streptophyta > Magnoliopsida > Ericales > Sarraceniaceae > Heliamphora > Heliamphora exappendiculata. The sequence continues at coordinate 8,308 of JAOTRH010005480.1, forward strand.
CTCTTCAAGAGCCAATTCCGACTGGCTTCGCTTCATGTCACCGCCGCCGAAGATCGTTGCCTTCCCCACTGATTTCTGATCCATTTTATACCACCGCTTCCGATACAAATTTTGCTTCCTTAGCCTGTAAGACAGAGGAGAAAGAGAGAAGAAAAAAAGAAGGGGGTGGGAGGTGTGTTCTAAAGTGGTTGGTAGATTACACGCAAAAAGTTAAAAGAGAGAGAGAGAGAACCCAAAGTAGTTTTCAGTGAAAGGAAAAGTCATGCGGACTTTGAATTGAAACCACACATCGTGGTTGGGGTTGGGTATTTGGGATTTACCAGAATATCCCCAGCATCACCTTTTATGAAATTCCATAGGTTTGCAATTAGGAATTGCAACGTTGTGGGAATAGGAGAGAATGTGATATGCCGTCGATGTAGGAAGCGTATCGGTATAAGATCGTTAGTACTGAAATTTAGAAACCGGCTTCGGTTTGCCGGTTTAGAGATACATTAGATCGTATGCTCACATGTTGGGTTTTTGTCTTTAATTTCTAGAGTTGAAAGGAAAAAGAAAATCTATCACGGAAAAAGACTAATAGAGCAATTTCTAGAGAAATTGAAAATAGTCAAAGACTGATCGATTAGTCGGTCGAAAGAATCAATTGAGCGGTCTGTTCAAGACGACTCGTTTTAACCCTAATTTTTTATTTTCCTTGAAACATTTATAAAAGGGATTATGTTTATAAGACCCTAAAAGTTGAAATATTTATTAGAGAGGTTTAGATTTGGAGGCTAGAAAAATTATAGAAAGATAGAGAGATGCTTAGTTTGAGGCCATATGTAAAGAGAAAAAAGAAAGCAAGTTTCTTGTAATCTTTATTACATATAATGGATTATTTCTCCTCGTCCGTAGATGTAGGCAGTCAGTTGAACCACGTATATTCTTGATTCTTATTATTGTTCTTGTTCTTTTTTTTTTTTCTGTGGATGAAGCCTACTAGGGTATCCGCAGTGCAAACTAGTTTTGGAGATTTGTGTATTCAAGTTACAACAAGTAGTATCAAAGCTTCTGATTAAATGCTTCATCACTTAATTGCAATAAAGATGATGAACATCAGGTATGAAGTGAGAAGTTTACCGATAATAATAACTTTTTCGCGTGGTAGCAACGTATGAAGGATTTGTTGATCTGGTAAAGGGTCTCCAAGGCGTTACTCGGCAAGGCAAAGAAACCAGAGATGATGATCGACAACGATTGGGAGGAACTTGATGCCAAGACTACTAATTCGATTCGGTTGAATATGGAAATTGATGTTATTCATAACGTGATTGCTGTGAAGACAACACATGAGATCAAACAAAAGCTGGAAGGCCTCTACATAAAAAAAATAGCTAACAAGTTATACGCGAAGAAACGACTTAATGAACTATAGATGAGAGAAGGTACAAATCTATCAGAACATCTCAACGTATACAATATGTTTATCACGCAACTATCTGGGTTTAGAGTAAAAGTTGATGATGATGATAAGGCGATAGTTCTATTGGTATTGCTTTTGGCATCCTATGATCATTTGGTGACAACGATGATCTACGAAAAGGACACTCTAGAACTGGAAGTGTTCACTAGTACACTTTTGTCAAATGAGAAGATGAAAAGGGATGTTGAATTAGATGCAGCGGGACTATTCGTGGCTAGGTCTGAGTCAAGCTAGGGGATGAGTAAGTCTAGAGCAGGGTTCCAATAGAGAAAGATCTCTGTCTAAGATACGTGCAAAGAAGGATGTGGAGTGCTTCTTCTGCATGCCACAAAACTGGTCATTACAAGAACCAATGCCAAGAATTAAATAAGCATATGGAGGAGAAGAAGAAAGGAAAAACGTCTACAGAGTCTATCAGTTTTGCCGAGTAGTCATCAAAAAGTGAGGTAGACGGATACTTTTAGTTTCTTTCAGTCTTAATTTTCTGTCAAAGTCATGGATACTGGATTCTGGATACTGGATTCTGGATACTCTTACCATATGTGTCTAACAAAAGAGTGGTTTGATACGTATAAACCTTATAATGGCGGTATTATTTTAATGGAGAATGACGCAGCTTGCCAAGCTATTAGAATGAGTATAGTGAAGATCAAGATGTTTGATGGTGTTATAAGAGTTTTGGAAAACGTCACACATATTCCAAGGCTGAAGAAAAAACTAATTTTTTTAGGAACATTGGACTTTTTGGGTTGCAGGTACACAACAAAAGATGGAGCGATGAAGATTAGTAAATGCACTATGGTTATCATGAAGGGATAGAACGTTAGAAATCTCTACAAATTTGTAGGGGACATAGTGGTAGCTGGAGTTACCACTATACACATGCAAAGTCTAGCACGGATGGCATAAAACTCTGGTAAATGCGGCTTGGTTAGCCTAACAAGTGTAGTAGATTAGTGCCTCACAAGAAGAGAGCAGCAGTCGAGTTGGAGCTCGGGCAAAATTGTTCACCTAGAAAATCAGGTGATGGTGGTTTAAATCAACAACAGTGGAAACAGTGTAGTGGAGATCTTTTATCTTGTAAGCAGCTCAGGCAGAGATAAGTGGCAAGTAGTAGTGTCAGAGAAGGTGGAGTCACCATAGAAGGTCGTTGATCGCAAGAAGGTCAAGTTCAAGCATGGTTTAGACTTAGTCCAAGTTCATTCAGGTTAATGACCATAGAGGGTGGAGCACCCATACCCATAAATGGGGTGCAGGTTGAGGAGACTTACAATTTTTCAAAATGGTTGAGTAATTCAAGCCAAGGTAGAGATTGTTAGGTTTGTGTCTCAAATTTCTGGAGTTGAAAGGGAAAAGAAAATCTGTCACCATGACAGACCGATCTAGCGGTCTGGGGCTGATTGATTGGTTTGTAGAGAAACTGAGAGTGGTCAAAGATTGATCGATCGGGTGGAGGGACCGATCGAGTGGTCTGTTCGGGACTACGCCTTTTAACCATAATTTTTTTATTTTCCTTGAAACATATATAAAAGGGGTTATGTTTCAGAAACCCTAAGAGTTGTGGTATATACTAAAGGGGCTTAGATTTGGAGGCCAAAAAGAGTATAGAGAGGTAGAGAGATGCTCAGTTTAAGGCCAGATACACAAAGTGAGAACGGGAGTTTCTTGTAATCCTTATGGCATATAGTGGATTATTTCTCCTCGCTCGTAGATGTAAGTAGTCACCCGAACCACGTAAATTCTTGATTCTTGTGATTGTTCTTGTTCTTTATTCTCTTTGTGTGGATTGAAGCCTATGAGAGATCCGATGCCCAAAATAGTTTTGGGGATTTGCGTGTTCAAATTCTAACATTACATTTATGGAGATGGGTTACGGGAATCATAACCCATTATTCGAAGATAAAAAATAAATGGTGTTTGGAAGAATGGGATACGTTCATGAATGTCTTGAGCTGTGCTATATCTTAATTCGTGTTGTGTCTTGAATTGTGCCAAGTCGTAGGCCATGTACCTCAAGTGAGTGTATGAACAAGAATGTGATGAACGAGAGCATGAGTGAATGAAAATATAGTGTACGGGAACGTTATGGTACCATGTAAAGTATGAGGTGATGGTGGATTATATAGATCATGCATTAGACCTTGAACTAAATTCAAAGGCCTGAAGTCATGGAATTCATGCCCTTGGCCTTTGGATGTCATTGTTTGATACCGAATATGACTATGAGAGTGTCACTGTGGCTGAAGGAACGCTTTTTGGTCAATAGAATTAGTCTGTGCTCATTAAGTAGGGTTATGATAGTTCTCACGGCCAATTAAACTTAATATTACACAATTTAATTGACATTCATAAAATTATTTAAGGAATCATCATCATCATCATAAAGTTTATCATGCATACCTCATCCTGATACTTGGTGAATTTTTAGCATGCTGTTCTTTTAAATACTTGTATATAGTTCTATTCTGCTGGTCGTCACTGCTCATGACGTTTCATGCCACGATGAACCTAAAGAATCAGCTGATACTTACTTTGAAGAATTTATGGAATCGTGGCTCACCTAAGCCTCCTTCGCTTTCTTAAGACTAATGGTTTTATTTTTTCTGTCTTTTTTGTCTCTGAAACACTTTTTACTTTTTTTTTTGCTTAAAGTGGTTTAATGTTCGGTAATATGTTTAAAACTTTTTCATGTTTTTATTTGATCAAATTCTATGAATGGGTGGTTCATTTTTAATTTTTCCACAAATATGATCTTTTGTTACTATGGATGCTATCCAAAATTCAGGGAGTCACAGTTTAATATCTGAGCCTAGGTTCATCCCTTATCTACGTGAGCGTTGGGTAGACTTTCAAACCTTAGATTTTTCTTAATGTAGAAGTATGTGCTTCAATTCTATAGTCAAATTTTTTTGAACTCTAATTTATATCAAACTAACATTGTTCTTCTATTTCTTTGTAGGATGGATTCTTCTTCTTCCGATAGCTCGCATGGCAGTTTGGATTCTTGAGGATGGTTCCTATAATGGGCTAGCAAGGCTGTACTACTTGATCCACCCATCCTCGATTGCTGCCTGGTACGACACAATGAGATTGAAGTGATTTGGAACGTCTTAAAGGTTCAAGAGGAATACTCCTACAAATCCAAAGCGGATTAGAGGGCTATAGTCAAATGTAGAGCCACTAGCCAATATCGGTAGGCCCAAAACGCGCTTAGAATGGTTCAAAATATTGCCAACTACACTAGGCTAGAGGCAGAAGCTGCTGATTCAGAAGTAGATGTGTTGATCCTGTTGCGGTGCCAAAATCTTAAAGAAGTATCCTCAGTGAGCTCTACTGTCTAGCCCACCCCACCAGCCTCACACGCTAAAGAGATGACTTATACCGAAGTACTCCCATTAGCTTGTCTAGAATACACACCCATTTTCCCTAAGTACACCCTGGCTCTATCGGTGTACCGACCTACCCTTCTCGAGAACACCCCAAACTTCCCCATTTATGTTCATGACTCCCCACCATCCCCCAGCTATAGCCTAACATCCCCTAGCTATACCCTAACACCATCAGTAGCCCTAGCACCCGGCAATGAGGAGGAGGATGAGGACCCTAATGAGCACTCTAACTAGTTACAGTCCAGGGATGGAAGTATTTTTGCTTTCTTTTTAGGGTTAAGGGGGACATAACTTGTGTTGTTATTTTGTTGTATCCTACTTGTGCTGCTTTTGTAAGACCTAATCGTACTATTTTTGTAAACCAACCACGATGAATGCTTGATATTATGTGTTAAATGTCTACTTTTTTGAAGTTTGTGTGTAATGATAACATGATAGTATTTTTTCTTACTAAATTAACCTTCAACTTGATCAAACCTAACCTTCAAATAATCCATATTAAAGATGAGTAGGCCACGAGGACGATTACGTCTGAATCCTAAGCCCAATGCTACTCACCCAAAATAAAGAGGTGATGGAAATCTAAACCACATCCTTAGGGCCATTGCAAAGGGCTTACTCACCTTATCGACGAAACAAACGCCATCAAGAGTTTGCAATGACTGAGCTACACTATTCTCTAACCGACCTTCAATCATTACGGGAGGGCCAAGCCTATAAGTGGTAGATAGTTTGCTTCACCAAACAAGAAGATGTTAGACACCATGTATTGGAAAACGGAATCCCAAGAACCGATGACAATCATATAGATTATTAAAAAAAAGAACCTAATAAAAAACCTAGATCAACAGAATAAGGATTGTACCTTGGAGATCTCTCTGGTTTGATCTCATCTCAACACTCGAACAGAAAATTGCTTGATGGATGCACACAAATAAGTAACTGATTACACCTCAAGTTTTCTGTTGTATTCTCGTATTCCTGATCATGAACCGAGTGTGGGCTGTAAATTCGTGACCTAAACTGTAGCTCAGTTGCACCTTCTTTTTGTTTTTCACCAGAATACAAAGAATCATAGCTGCTAAGAGATTTAGTTGCATATAAATATGCTACTGTAGATACCTGAGGAGTAAATAAGATTCAGACTCCTTATACAATTAGAAATACATAATTCAATTCGAATTAAATTCATAATTTCATAAATTACAATGTGCATTACTCTAATAATTATAATTGCACTCCCGGTCTTATATTAAAAAATAATTTCAAACTCCATGTTATTAAATTCGTATTTATCTTCCCACGTTAAGATTACAGATATCTGTCGATTAAATTAAATTACTGATAATTTTATTTATCGATCACTTATATTTTTTTAAGAATTTACCTGCAAGGTTTAAGGGGGTATTATCATATTCTTTACTATGACGTGAATTTCGTTAATAATTAATATTTATCATATACATAATGCCGTTATTCAATTCACCAAATTTAGTAATCTATAAAAGATCTCACTCTTTTATGAATTAAAATAACAAACAATAAATATATGTGCATATTATTATTTTAGGAATAAGAGCATAAACACGTATAATAACCATGAGGTATTAATTATTTAATACAATCATTATAAAAAATAATTATCTTATCATGGTCCTGTTCAATACACACAAAATATACGAGTATAGTGAGTTAGAACTATACCATTTTCCATAATCAATGCAGTCCTGCTGAGACACCGTGCTACAGTCTTACCGATGGTGTGTCCAGTTTCATCTAAAACTATGAATAACAATCTTATATTCTACAAGTATCGATAATTTAATCTTTTATGTGTAAGTCTAATTCTATACATTAGAACATCTATTATGTAGAATAAAAGACACGTATACATAATATTAAATTAATAATGGTATGCAAATATTGCTCATACAGATTTTTATTAAAATGAAATAACAAATTTTATTAATGAATAAAATTAATATCAAAATTCATTACATAAAAGTATGACTTTTAGTATATATCACTAATAATCTCCCGCTTAGACTTAAAGTTATGCTGCCATGCATATTACATATATCCCATCTACGTGACTATTAAAAGTTTTGGCCGGTAATCTCATTATAAAAGGGTCTACAAGGTTATTTGCCAATGCAATCTTAGTCACTACTACATCACCTTTGTGCACGATTTCTCATATCAGATGATACATACGCTTGATGTGTTTTTACTTTTTGTGGGTCCTAGGTTTCTTCAAGTTAGCAATTGCACCGCTATTATCACAGTTAAGTATGATAGTTGATTGTACTGAAGGTACTAGATATCGATTCAATAAAAAGTTTTATAGCCAAACGGCCTCCTTTGCTACCTCGAAGGTTGGCACATATTCGGCCTCCATAGTGGAATCAACAATACATGACTATTTGATACTCCTCCAACTTATGGCTCCACCTCCTAAGGTAAACACATATCTCGAGATTTAACTTTATGGGTTTTTTATCTAACTGAAAATTCGAGTCTGTATACTCTAAGGGTATTAGACTATCTTCCTAGTAAACCAACACATAACCTATAGTTCTTTTCAAGTACTTGAGCATATGTTTTATGCTTATACTGATTATATTCCATTTGTGACGCTCTGATTTTCAAAGACATCTTATGTTTTAAAAAAAATTCTTTAATTAATTTTGGAAAAATAACTCATAATTTTTTTAAATATTCAAACTAATTCAAATAGGTAAGTTAAGGAGAAGTGAATTTCATAATTTGCATCAAAAGGAATTCCCAAAAATATTACAATCCAGAATTTTTTTCCAAAGGCTTGGAAGTTACGTTTACGTTTACAATTCAAATTTAATTACAAAAAACTCTCAGGATTTCTACAGGAGGTTTTGCGCCGATAGTTAGCCAAGGTTCTACTTCGTCTTCAAGCACTGTATCCTCTTTATATTCTTCTTCACCTAGCATAAGATGCCATGGGTTGCAATGCCTAGTAAGAACAATCAAAACCTTATTAACCTATCCTTAACACACATAATTCTAATAACACAAGTAGGCATTTAACAAGAGATAGGCAGTGATAATCATAAAATTAAACTTGTTAAAGTTTCAACATAAGTTTACAAGTGTTCTTCACTCGAGTTTCCAAAGAAAAGGTTTCCTGGGTCTCACCAAGAGAACCTATCCCAAGACCTTGCCACATTACCATCACATGCACTCACCTCCTCAACACGATTACGTTCCCATCCATTATGTTCCTATAGACACCCCAATTTGACCAAACCGAATCTAAGGCACGTGTCTTGAATGCGCTCCAATGAAAAAAATATGAGAATATGCTCAAAGATACTCCCAAGCAAGCAAAATCATGAATTTGGTTCAAAACCCAAGAAAGCCACCAAAAAACCTTCAGGCCGTGACATTCAAATATTCACGGCTGCCACTTTTTGAAAACTTTAGAATATGCCGTGACTTCTTTTGTCACGGCCGCAACATTTTGAGCTTAGCCATGACTTTTGAAAGTCGTCGCTATTCTTTACATTGCTATAAAGATAGTGTCCGGTACTATACAAAAGTAAAAAGATAGCGGCCATCACTTTTACACCTTTTTGGACAAGTGGTAGTATTCCAGAGGAGGTTTGTGTTGGCTACCTTGCCTATAAATAGGTGTTTTTTTTCACAAGAACAAGAAGAGCAAGAACTTGGAGGTCTAAACTCTGCCAAAATATTCTCCCACCTGATAGTCCGATATTCATTCCATACTTTTTGGGCCTTGTTCGTGGTCTTGCTTGCTTTGAGGGAGTTTGTAGAGTTTGTATTGGCTTGGAGATAGCCTATTCTCACACTAGAGGAGCCATTCGAGGTGGATATTCACACGAGGTAACATTAGGAACCCACGACTCTTCTACAAACCCTCATTTTCTTCCCCCAAGGGTGTTATGGATAAGGTTTCTCTTTGTTTTCATTATTTATTTGTCATTTATATCAATCCAAGTATTGTTCATTCAAGTTTACATTATAAATACTCTATTCGTAGCTTTCTATTTTGTATTTAACAGTCATTTCTATTTCGTTTTGACGCTCACAAGCACACTGAGCACACCAAACATATTTTGAGGATCTAGAAATATGACAGCTGTAATCTTTCATTGTCACGCCCACGTATTTTGTTAAACCTACAGTCACGATCGTGACCTTTTTGCACATGTTCGACACCTTTTTGTCTTCTTTTTTCACAGCCGCAATATGCTGTTGTCACGGCCATAGTATTTATATAAGGTTAAAAACATGAAAACTCTCTTTAAAAAATCCCTATTATTTGTTTATTTCAAGGGTTTCCTTCCCTTTTCTCAATTTGTTTTGCTTTCTCCTTTTTTGTTCTTCAGTTCATCTTCTTGTTGGGTAATGAGTGATAGATCTGGTCTAGATGAAATGGGTCGCGGTCTCCATTCTGTACACCCCTTTCTTCTATATGTTCTGTAGTTATAAAATGATGACAATCGTGACCTTACAATGTCACAGTCGTGTGTTTTATTGAACCCACAGTAACGGTTGTCAGTTATTTTTCAATGATCGTAGCTTTTATTTCCATGTTTGTCATGGGTGCCATATCCTCTTGTTACGACCGTGAGGTTTTGTGACGTCAGTGACCTGAAAAATGTGTTTCAAGCATTATGTTATTCATTTCAATGATCTGTGTGTCTTATGTTGAGATATTTCTTGTATAGAGGATGAAGGATGATAGATCTAATCTAGAATAAATGGGTTATGATCTCTGTCCTACATGTCCTATCCATTTAAGCATGTCCTAGACCTTGTATGATAATTATACCCTTTCTGGATCCTTAAAAAACCTTGACTGCAACTTTTATTTGTCACGGCCCTGATCGATTTCATTCTGTTTCTCGCAGTATCCCTATATTTGTCACGGTCATAGGTTTTGTGACTTATTTTGTCACGATCACAACATTTGTTGCTACAGCCGTGAATTTTATGTATATCCAGTAGCTCAAAATTGGTGTGCAAATCTTTTTTGTTTATTCTAGATAGCCTGTTCATAGCATGATAGGGACATAAATATTGTTGTATGACCCTAGGATTGTAGTTAAGATTTTTTTTATCTGCTTGCTTTTCTTTGAACTCTCTTTAATCTCCCATTCTGTATATGTTATCTTTAAAATGTTTACAACAAGAACCAATATTGAAAAAGTGGAGGCGAACCTCGCAGTTGGGCGAAAAGGGTGCCTAGCACCTTCCCTTTTCACACCTTAGCCCCCGAACTCTCTTTTTTTTGTGTTAGATCGAGCGCTTACTATCTCACCAAAATCTGTAGGTAGTGGTGAAAGCGTAACTTTATTTCCTTAAAAGATCCAATGCCAAACTTCACAAGTCGACTATAACTCGGCCTTTACCCGGGGCCTCTGCCACGATAAGATGCAGACCCAAAGTCTGGCTAACAATTCCCCCAGCACCTGCCTGCAAAACCCACAAACAGCATGTCTTACTCTAGAGAATCAAACCTAGGACCTCGCTCTAATACCAATTGTTGGATCAACCGGTTACCATCTCACCAAGACCCACAGGTAGTAGTGAAGGCGCAATTCTATTTCTTTAAAGTGCCCAGCATTAAGCGCCACAAGTTGACTATGACTCGGCCTTTACCCGGGGCCTCTGCAACAGTAGGATGCTGGCCCAAACCCTGGCCAACACTCTACTTATATTTTTTTTAAAAAAATAAAAGATGCGTAGCCTTCTTTTTTTTTTGGTTTTTTTCTCAAAAACTAAGTGGTTACTCAATTTTTCTAAAAAGGGCGCTCGGATACCTTGGATTTTCTTATTTTGCAAAGAAGGTAATATTTTTCTAAAAATAATAGATATTCGGTGCATCCCTCCTCAAATGAAACATCTTGTAGTTTTTCTGGCGACTCTGCTGATGACTGATTTTTTAAAAAAGTCATAAGAGGGCTTAAGTTGAAATGTTAATGGTTCTTGTTGTAAATTTTTCATCGGTAATCACATTTTTAATTTTCATATTTGTGCATTTGGTTCTCAAACTCCTGCTCTGCTTGCCCGATACCCTCGTCAGTTTACTGTCTCGGGGCTATATTGGGGAAGCTAGTAAGATTTCTGGCCACATGCTCCTATAGGTGTGGCAAAAAGACTTATTGCGTACTGTTTGACCATGCTTTGCATCATTCTTGGAAGTGAAAGGTATATTCTTAACTCTATTAAGAAGGTACACTGAGTGCAAACCTACTAGACTTCTCATATGCATATAGTTTCTTAGAACCCATTCTTTTAGGATCAATAAATCTCTTAGGATTATGTGATTTTTCTTTTTATGGATGCTTTTATTTGTATAGTTAGCACCTCGATTAGGTTTAGTTTTTGCCATCCCGATTCGATATTGAGAGTGAGTTGTTTTGAATTTAGGCCTGGCTAATGAGTCCTTCGATTTATGTGAATCTTTTAAGTTCAGGGACCTGGAATAATACCTCTGTGCAGAGAAAAACCTATACGCACTTGGGCCCATTCTCCGAGCGAAAGACTCAGACGTGTGGATCAGTTGTGACTATCGATGGTAGACCCAAAATTGACTATGGCGGACAGTTGAGGGAGTCAGCACTACATTGACCAATCAGGCTCAGATCCAGACTCAGTGTCAGGCTCAAATCCTGGCTTTGCAAACTCAGGTGGCAGACCCTAACGTAGTTGTTCCAAATGACCAAGAGGATGGAATAGGAGATAATATCTGAGATGATAATGTAGGACCTGGGGAAGCGCAATAAGCAGTTATATAGCTTGTCTAGCTAGGAATCCTAGAAATTCTAGCCACGAAGGATTCAATCTTATCTGATAAGGTCGATAAATTGGAAAAGATTTTGAGAAAAGCCCAATGAGTTGAGGTCTACATGTTAGATGTTAAGGGACTCTATCTATTCCCCAATGCTAAGCTTCTCGAGAAGTTTTAGATCCCCAACATGGAGAAATTTGACAAAATCAGAGATCTGAGGATCCATCTGAGGATGTATGTGGGAACTCTATCACCAATGGGTATCAGTGACTAGTTGAAAGCTCAGCTCATTTAGCGGTCTTTGTCAGGAGTCGCTCAGAAATGGTTTCTATCTTTGGATGCTGCTAAGATGAGAACATGGGAGGACATTGTTACTATATTTGTTAACTAGTATATCTATAACATCTAGCTCGACGTTACCACTCGAGAACTTGAAACTACCCATTAGGAGGCTAAAGAATCTTGTGTTGAGTTTTTAACCCGATAAAGGGCCAAGGCAGCAAAAATGTCAAACCGACCCACTGAGAAGGAACAAGTGAGAATGGTGGTGAAAAAATTGTAGCTACAGTTTCATAAATATTTGACAACGCAGTCGCTGATCACATTTGAGCAGGTTTTTGATACCAGGATACAAATAGAGGATGCACAATAGTCTGGGGATTTTGAGAAAGGAGAACTGAGCCGAAGAGCGGTTTGAAAATCGTATGCTAACAATCTAAACAATGCCACCAATGCCGTGAACCAAAACTATAAAGTGAACCTGCAAAATCCCAACCCAAATTAGGCAAGCCCATCTACCCAGCCAACTATCCAGAATCAACCCTGAAATCAAAAGAGAACTTTCACCCAACTCACTGTGCCTTTGACTTACTATTTGAGCTATCTGATTGAGAGTGGTCTCCTAAAACCTTTGGAGTCAACCCCACCTCCAAACTCTTTACTGCCCAGATATAATTTGACCCAGTACTGTGCCTTCCACTAGGGGCACAATCATTTAACCAACAACTACATGAAGCTTCAGCACGAGATCTAAGATTTGATAGACAACAAGGTGATCCCTCCATCGATCGCCATTCAGAAGCTGAATGTTACCACCAATTCTCTGTCGAACCATGCAAATCAGCAGAATGTGAACGCCAATGTTATAGATAAATGGCCTTATTTAGGATTTGATAGACGATGGTTTCAATAATTTTTCTATCTTTATCGTCTATAAAGAAGAAGTCCCTCCCCTTATCAATGGTGACGATGAAGAAGATGAAAAAAATTGATGCTTGTGGGAAGATTTGGCCCGCCTTGAGGCATTAGATGAGTTGGAGGATGCTGGAATTGATACTAAATAGCATGTCCTAACTGTTCCAAGCAATGATACAGCATGGCACCGAGGGGCAGCCTGGTTTAGGAAAGCCGAGCTGAGTTTTAAAGCTAAAAAGACAGAGAAAACATTATCATAGACATGAGAGTCTCCAAAAGAAAAGGAGGTTGACAGCGAGAGTAAGTAGGAAGAAGATCCACCAGTTAGTGAGGAGATCGAGAAGGGGCAAGAAGAGAAAGAGGAGGACTCACCCCAGGTGAATTTTTTAGGAACCGCGAGTTTTGTGTTCGACCTCTCCGTATACATTGTTTTTCTTCGTAAGTCAAAATTGAGGACACCTCTACCTAAGGGGCCAGTCTTATGCTCTCTTAAAGTGGAATACCAAGAAGAGAACGACATGTGGGAATTGAAAGAAATAAAGCAAGAGTTCGTGGAAATAAAATACGACGAAGGAGAGGATGTGCCAGAATGGCATCCAATTGTGGAAGAACCTTATGACCATGGAGGCCCATGGGAACCTTGTGGTCCTCCCCACCATACAATTATGAAGACCCATTTGATGGGGTATCATTGCCACAACTCTTTGAACTAGAGACCAATACCAGTGAAGAATCTCATTGGTTTTCACAAAATATAATGGGATTCGAGGAGGATCTCTGGGGAGATGGAAGAGTTAATGGAAAAAAGGATAGCACAAACAATTTCTGGGCTTTACGAGAGAAAGGATACTTTGTGGTCGAGATTCGAGAAGTAACCGACCAATTCAAAGGTTTTTGGGAACCTAAAGGTTTTTGGGAACCCGCCCAACTAAAAAAGGGCAGCTAAGTAGGGCATGGAAGAATCAAGAAAGCAAACGGAGAAGTAGAACAATGAGGAGGAAGATGTAGTTTTGAAGCAATTCAAGAAAACCAAGGCAAATGTGAGCATCTGAGGACTACTTGTGGCATCTTATAAGCACTGAGAGACTGTCTTGAAATCTTTGAATAGTGTGGGCATAGTAGTCGACGTCTCTCCCGACTAACTGGTTGGAATGCTTATACCCGAGAAGCAGTCTAATGCTATCGCCTTCAGTGACAAAGGTTTTCCAACTGAGGCGTCGTCTCACAACAAGTCATTACATCTAGCTGTCTACTATTTGAGGAAGTGGGTGCCGATCATTTTAGTCGATAGCGATTTAGCTCTCAATGTATACCCACTGCGAACTGCTTATTATATGGGACCAAAGATGAAAGATTTCAAGCCGAGCACACAAGGGGTACGTGCATACGACAATACAAGAAGAAACGTGTTGGGATTGGTGACTTTTGCTATGATAGATGGAATATTGAAAAGTGAGGTAGAGTTTCATATTCTCGATGTGCCAACCTTGTTTAATCTTTTGTTGGAAAGACCATGGCTACACGATCTGACAGTTAGAGCAGTTTCATTAACATTGCACTAAAAGGTGAAGCTGATCAAGGAAGGAGTATCTATCACCATTTAAGGTGAAACTGGCTTACAACCCCAATCAGTGACACTTCCCCGCTCCTCGATATCCAACACAGAGAAGAAGATCTCCTTCTAAATGGGTTCGACTTTGATGAGACCAAGGCAATCCAAGTTTTGATGAATGAGGAGAAAAACAATGTAAACCCAAAATTCATAGATATGATGAGGGGAATGCCCTATTTTCTAGGAGTGGGACTAGGCAAGCACTTATAAGGAATCTCATAACTAATCCCTGTGCATCATAATCGCCATGGGTATGGACTGGGATACAAGTCAGGAATGAAAGAACCGAAGAAAGGAAAATGCGAGCCAACTTTGAATGGACGCTTTATCAAAGAAGGGGATGATTTCTCTTACTATGGGTTCCCCAAGTTATGGATAGAAGAGAAAACTAACTAGAAGTTGCTAGGGGTGGAGATATTTTTCGGCCATTAGTTGACCGATAGTGATGAAGAGGCCGAGGTTTGGTAGATGAGTTTCACTGAGAAAGTGCTGACAGACTAGGTAATTTATTATGAGGAATGAGATCTAGGTTCTTTCTTCAATAAAGAGATGGCCCGAGTGTGTATAAGCAATGTGGAAGACAATGTCGTGTTAATGCCGGAAGCCGACACACCTGCGAATTACACCACACTTATCATGGATGCAGCTAAAATAAAAAGGAGTTAGTCTTTTGAAGACTTTTCTTATACATGATGTAACAAGTGAGTTGGAGTCCAAGTTTGTTAAATCTATTTTCACCGAGTCTGTGAACGAAGTCTATAATGACGGGTCTGTCGAGAATACGTCTGTTGGCATCCCGAGCCCCTTTTGTTCTGAATCTCAGGTTGTAACTCCTTTTGAAATCAATGAAACGAAACTGGATTTTGCTTAGTCGTGTCTCAAATATTTTGTCTTGATTTTGAAGATTATAATGAATTCGAGGAGGATATCTCCCAAGAATTAAAATTTTTAATTGAAAAAGAAGAAGAAATGCGAGCTAAATTAGTAATTGAAGAAACTATTTAAATAAATCTCAATAATGAAAAAGATCCACAACTGGTTCAGGTTGGTTCTGCGCTGTCTTTAGAAGAACGTTAGCAATTGGCCTTTTTATTAAAAGATTTTAAAGATGTTTTTGCGTGGTCTTATGAAAATATGCTCAGCATAGACCCTGACATTGTACAACACCAAACCCCTTTTTACCTCGATGCCAAACCCGTCAAGCAAAATCTTTGAAGGATTAAACTAGATTGGACACTCAAGATCAAGGAGGAGGTTACCAAGTAGATAAACATCGATTTTTTCATAGTTACGGAGCATTCGAAGTGGGTTGCCAGCATTGTCCTAGTACCGAAGAAAGATGGAAAGATCCGAGTGTGTGTTGACTTCAGGAATTTTAACAGGGCCAGTTCGAAGGATAACTTCCCCTTCCCCCACATAGATATTAATAGATAACACCGTTAAGAATTTTCTCGTCTTTCATAGACGAATTTTTAGGGTACAATCAGATTCTGATGGCGCCAGAAGATCGAGAAAAGACTACCTTCACGACACCTTGGGGTACCTATTGTTATAGGGTCATGCTATTTAGACTAAAGAATGTGGGAGCAACTTACCAAAGGGCTGCGACCACATTACTAACCGACATGATACATAAGGAAGTAGAGGTATATGTGGACGACATGATTATGAAGTCCAAAACCCGAGAAGGACATGGCATCGCACTAAGGAAGTTTTTCGAGAGGATCAGGATGTATAGGATACGTCTAAACCTAAAGAAGTGTGCTTTCAATGTTATAGCTGGGAAGATGCTCAGATTTATTATCACAAAACGAGACATAGAGGTAGACCCATCAAAAATCAAAGCTATCCTCAAAATGCCTTCTCCAAGGACCAAAAAGGACGTAAGGAGTTTCTTTGGGAAGATTTAGTTCATCGGCCGACTTATTGCCAAGCTGACCACTACCTGCGAACCTCTGTTCTGATTTTTGAAGAAAGAGACCAAGTTTCAGTGGGATCAACAGTGTCAAGGCACCTTCAACTCTGTTATATTCTAATGTTAGCTAAATTTGATTTGTAGTACGTCACATGGAAGTCAGTGAAAGGGAGAGCCGTTGCAGAATATTTGGCCAATCATCCAATTGAGGGAGAAGAAGAACCCCAATTTGAATTTCCCGACAAACAAGTGTTGAAAGTTGAGAAGGATGTGTAGACCCTCTATTTCGACAAAGCCTTAAACCAATACGGGTACGGGATAGGGATACTCCTCGTCACCCCCAACGATTCTCATATCCCTTTGGCTTTTAAGTTGAGTTTTGAGGTCACTACTAATCAGGCCGAGAGCTTGCCAAGCCGGATTGGAAGCCACCTTAGAACTAGGGGTAAGAAAATTAGAGGTTATAAGAGATTCGGCTTTGGTTGTCTCCCAAGCTAAAGGAGAGTGGAGGGTCAAAGAAAAAAGATTGATTCAGTACCACCGAGAGCTTGAAATGATAATTCCCCTATTTTGAAAGTGTGGTATTCACTCACGTCCCAAGACTACAGAATAAGTTCGCTAATGCCTTGGCTACCCTAGCATCAATGATTGACATACCATCCAGAGTAAGAATAAGGCCTTTGGAGATTCAACAGAGGGGTACGCCTGCAATCGATAGTGTCAACGCTACCCAAGAAACCAATGTTGGATTACCATGATATCATGACATTTGGAATTTCATTGAGAAGGGAGAGTATCCTAGTCGAGCTAACAAAAAGGATTAGAGAGCTATCAAGAGACTTGCTATGCAATTTATAATCCATGGAGGAGGACTATACAAGAGGGGATATCTAGGAGTCAATAAATTTTGTGTTGACATAAAGCAAGGGCGCGAGTTAATGAGAGAAGTTTATAGAGGAGTTTGTGGACTTCACATGAGTGGGATGATGCTGGCTAAGAAGATCCTGCGCCAAAGTATTTTTGGATGACGATGGAAATGGACTATCATCAATTTGTTCGAAAATGCCAAAATGTCAAATCCACGCAAATCTCATGCATGTACCGCTGTTTCAACTTTATAACATGACCTCACCTTGGCCATTTTCAGCCTGGGGCATTGACATGATAGGGAAGATCACACCCAAGGGATCGATTGCACACAAGTTCATTCTCATAGCAATTGATTACTTCACAGAGTGGGTCAAAGCTGCTTCTTATTCGGTCCTGAAGGCCTTACAAGTAGCTAAGTTCATCAAGAAAAATCTTATCTATCGGTACAGAGTCCCTAACGAGATAATCTCTAACAATGGCTCTCACTTTCAAGGAGAAGTTTTAGTCCTCTTGGAAGAATATTAGATCGTCAGCCATAAGTCTTCGTCATACAGATCGTAAACTAATGAAGCCGTGAAAGCTGTAAACAAGAATGTGAAGAAGATCTTATAGAAAATAATGGAGGGAAGAAAGGATTGGCCAGAAAAGCTACCATTTGGGCTTTGGGGATACCGAACATCGATTAGAACTTCCACCAGAGTGACACCATATGCGTTGGTCTATGGAATGGAAGCCATTCTACCCATAGAGGTGGAGATTCCATCTTTGAGTGTAGTAGCTGAAAGTAGTATCCCCGAGTCAGAGTGGCAGAGAGATAGAGTTGAAGAACAGCTCTATTTGATGAAACAAGTCTCAATGCGATGTTTCACATTCAAGGATATCATAGCAGAATAGCTCGGGCATTCAATAAGAAAGTTAAGTCTCGGAACTTGAAGGAAGGTGACATAGTCCTCAAAGAGATTAAAGCTCCAATCTTTGATCTAAGGGGCAAGTTGAAATCCAATTGGGATGCACCCTATCTCATCAAAATCTTGATGACAAGCAAGTTATTGGGACATAACAAAGAAAAGTCAGGTCCTCCTTCTCTTTGCATCTCCTCTCTGTCTTACCCTGCGCTATATCTCCATTTGCAGCCAAGCCCATGTAATCCTCAAAAAGTCCACTGTCAAAATCTCTACCAATCGGTATCCTCAATTGAGAAGACCAAACCCGTTAGTACTAACGTGAGAAGGGTGCCCGATGCGAAGAACTGTACAGATGGCTCACGGCAATCTCAGGTCTAATCTAAGAACGCTCGAACTAACGAAGGATGCGATATGGCTGATAGAAAGTGGCCAACTTTAAGCCGACCATCAGAACTCCCGAGTAACCCACAATCGCAATAGTCATGAAAGATATCTTCAGGTAGGGGTAGAGCCAGGAGATGTCCTCATTGGTTAGAGAATTTAGGTAGTCCTTCCAAGTGGCTTTAGTCGTGCAAAGGCGATAAACTTGACGATGAATGAAGGACTTCACACTATAACTGTCAAATATGGGCTTCTCTAGCAAGTTTGCCTTCTCCATCAACCAGACCTGAGAGAAACGTAGAAAAAGGAGACCTGGGTGGGAAAATATGAGAGAATGATAAAAAAGGAGGAGAGATAAGCAAAAAAATCTGAGAGAATGTTTAAAAAGGAAAGCTAAGTGGGAAAACCTGATAGAAATATAGAAAATGAAGAGTTGAGCGAATACTTGCAGTAAGAGAGCATTACCAGAGAAATAAGGGGCACCCTCAGTGTGAACTACATCAAGACTAAGGAGCATCTCGACAAGGACTAACGGGATAGGAACCCGACTCTCGTGGATCTGATAAGGCACGCCCACCAAGGAAGAGCTAGCCTACCCTTTGAGGGTCCTAAAAGGAAACAAATTAGAAGACAAATACAAAAAGCATACTAGCGCTGAAACTGAAAAGAGAAGTAGCCAAGAGATCCCTGAGGCCCGAAGTTGTCTATAATCCGTGCCACATCGAGGAATCCATCATGGGTAATAAGAGAAGCCTCGTGTCTGGAATAACCGCAAAGCTGCATCAACTTATCCCTAGGACTTGAGAAAGGCGTAGGAACTATGACCTCCTCTTGGCCTGAAATCTCTAGAATGGAAGAAAAGTCCTCCACTATCGAACATAGCTCCTCGTAACTGAAATGAAAGACACGCACCTCAAGATCCCATAGCTGGGCTGCTCTCTGCAGAATATGCCAGTCAATCCTCATAGTCCCCAAGGAGAATAACGCATCTAGACTGAAGTTGAGAAAAGTTTTGCACTCAACCAGAGAGAAGTCGCCCATCTAAGCCAACGGGGAGTTGTTATAAGACTAGGCTATAAAGAAGGTAAGGAAAGTGCAAGATGTTCAGAATAGTGCAGGCTGGAACAGTTGCTCTTTTTATAGAACAATAAATGGAGGGAACCATAGAATCTGCTCCAAGTTTTGTGCCAAAATTTTTTATCACGGCCACCATTTTTTTCCCACGGCCGCCAACTTCATATCTCATGGCCACCATGTTTTCTTCTCAAATCCTATGGCTATGATGTTCAAAAATCCAGGTCCTGAACTTTTCTCCATGAAAGTTCAAGCCGCCATATCCAAAACTCATGGCCGCAACTTTTTTATGTAGAAAGTTTGACATCCTCTCCTTATTTTGTCAACGTGCCCAAATCGTCGTCGACAACTCATAAACAACTCACAACAAAGAAAAGCAGTTTGTATAGTAGGATTTCAACTCATGAATCATACATCATGCACAATTAAATCAAGCATTTAAAAATAATTTTCATAGTATAATAATCATAAGGCTCCCATGATAATCAGAAGTGTAAACCAAAGGGCACAAAGGCCTAACCCATCATAAGTAAAGTAATGTGTGTATGTGTGTCGTGGAACGTAGGCCAAAAGAAGAACCAAAGGCACACAGGCCCCATCCATAGTATCCGTGTAGTGTGTCAGAGACAATATATCAATGTATGTGAGAGCAGTGTATCAGTGTGGTGCAACAAGATAGAGTATTAGAATGTATCAAACAGGCACGAAGGCCAAGCAAGAATAGGCACGCAAGCCTCCATGTATAGTAAAAAGAGAGAAAATGAGATATCAACAGTATGAAAGCTCGAAAAGGTCACTCCTGCCTGGTCCACTTCCTCCAGACGACGTAGCCTTCCTGAGATGGCTCATTAGACAACGACCCAGTCTCCTCCTCTAAACTAGCGGCAGTTTGTGTAGTACTAGAAGTTTGAGCCTGAGATGAGGAAGTAGTGACAAATGAAGAAGCAGAGGTCCATGCTAGATGGGTAGTAAGGGCATCTGCTATAGCTAGAACGACTTGTGGCACATGACTTCCACAAGTCCTTAGGCCCCTACCCCAACCATACTGAAAGAAGAGAGACGATCACGTGAGATAATAATAGTATGAATGAATAGGAAGGAAAAAAGCAAAAATGCAAATAGGAGCAGAGTTAAGCAAGTTCCATAGTAGGGCCACCCCAGGGAGTAGGATGGTCCATACCCTAGGCTCGGAAGGCAGCATCCTAGCGGTGAACCAATACTCTCAACTCGGAGATAAGGCGGAGGCACTGATTGCACCACTCCAGGGGCATCTGTTAAGAAAAAGACCACATTAGTACAGTAAGGAACAAGAAATTAGTACAGTCAAATGTAAAGAGCAGTATGGAAAGAAGGGAAGGAAAGATGTCATACTTGCTCTACACCGGGAGAAAGAAGAATCTCCTAGGCTGTTGGCATGGGGATCTGGATCTGGTGAAGGTTCTTATCAACAAAGGTGTCCACGTCTATGGCAGCTAAGGGTGGGCCGCAGGATGAGGACCCCACATGGCAGCATGAGCACCCATAGCTAGCATGAGCCTATCTCAGGTGAAGACCGTATAATCACAATTCTCACCCTCGATTAGCATAGCAACATTAATACCCATCATGGCATGGGAAATCTCAGCTGTGCGGAGGGTGTTGGTCAAGTGCATCCCGATCGAAGGCATCCTCGGGATACAAAAGTGATCATATCCCAAAGGATGTCGAATCACGCGCTCGCCAAGGTACCACTCTCTACAGAATGGCCCCTTAAGCAAGATGTGGGTCCGGATAACCTCACAGCTCTGTATCAAGTTAGCACCAACTCGCTCCTCCATGCCGACCCATATATCCTAGTGGACGTGAAGATCAAGGAAGCATGTCAGTAAGCAGTGTATAAATAGGAAATGAGAAGTGTGAATTAACGAAAGCATAAATGACATACTCGGCCAAGAGTAAGGGTTTTAGAAAGTGGCAATCATAGTCAATGTGCTTCCCGCCAGGCTTTGAACCACGATAACGTCTCACTCATCGGGATGCTAGGGGAATCACTAATGGGTCGTCGTAAGAGTTCATCGGCTGACACATGTCCAGGAACTCATAGGCCCAGAGCTGCAAAAAATAAAGAAAGGCATCAGTAGAGTTTGAATCAGATACAAACTATGGAGATAAGAAAGGAAAATAAAAAGCAAAGAAAGTAGATGTACCTCCTAGATGTGCCAGTACCCGCCCACACACCTTTCATCAGTCCGTGTGACAGCACTCATAATCTTGTACCGAGTAGCCAGATTAACCCCTCACCAATCATAGGAGCCGATCTGGTCCACCACCATCGTCACAACAAGGTAGTGGAAGTGCACTATGTTCTCTAACTTTGAGAAGAAGGCTATTCTGAACATGTAGAGAAGTAATGCATGTGCTACCCACTCATAGTGATGGGTTCTACGAGGGCCTCCGTGTAGACAAAATGGCAAAAAGTCTTCTTCCGCCACGTATAACGGATGCTCCCCTTATCGATAGATGGGGGCACGTGACCGAGAAAGTATGTGAGTGCCGCTGGGCTCCGATAGATATTGGGGTCGTAAGGGACCGGGTCGCCACCCACCCGAATCCCCGTGATAAGTGCAAAGTTAAGAGGGGTGAGGGTCACCTCGAAAGTCAGCAGGTGGAAAGTGTTAGTGGTGTCCCACCATCTCTTGGCCAGGGTAGTAAGGGTGAACTTGTCGTTGCTAGTCCCCTCCAATGCTCTGACGAAGCCCCCAAAGCCTACTCCATCCGCAATCTCCCGGCAATAGGGAGGTAGGACTGTGTACCACCTAAGCACGTCGGAAGAGCTGTCAAAATCTCGAATGCGCGATATCACCTGGAAAGAAAAAAAAACAAACGAATCAGCGAACAAAAAGGATAACAAGAGTAATTATGAAATCAACAAGATAACAAAAACGAAGCAAAAGAAAACGATGATAGGATCAAAATCAAAAGTGCGTGACAAGATAGCTAAAATAAACTGACGGTAATCAGAACAACATCAAAATGAGTCTCAAAACCAACCTAAGCAACCCAAACCTTGTCCAAATTTTAATTCCCACTTTCAAAACAAAACAAAATGAAGAGAAAACCCCTTCTTTTACCATTTTATTTGTAAGTTCAAAAGTACAAACCCAATTTCATTTTTTTCTTTTTTAATGTGAAATTTTTCTTCCATTTCAAAACTAATGACAACTCAATCTGATCAAATCCAATTTATTAGGCGTCGACTTCAAATTCAACGAAAATCTGACTTCACTCCTATTTTCGACTCAATTTCAAATTTCGATCTAAACCCATTGACATAATTTTCACAAAGCTTGAATTCAATCCCATTCAGAATTCAAAGTTCAAAATAGATAAATTCGGCTTAGCCCGCTCCAACGCAAAACTGAACAATCAACCAATTCGTTTCAAATTCAAATGTTTAAATTTTCAATAAAATAGCCAACTTTTTTCTTCCTTCTTTCAACCTAGTCTCTTAGGTCCGCTTCAAACACGTTTTAGACCAACGTTCTAACATTTTCAAAATGTTCCCAAGTTTCCAAAATTCAATTCAACCCAACGTCCACCTAGATTCAATTCAATTAGCCCCATTATCAAAACAAAAATCAATCCCAACCTAATCTAAAATTCAAATCCGTCCCGAAATCTATTTTCTATGAATCCAAGTTTGTTTTAACCTAAATTTCAAGTTTGTTCATAGGTTCGTTTAAATCTGAAAGTCCATTTTCGTCCAAATTCAAAAATTCTATTATTTTATAGTCCAAAGTCTTGTCTCATCCAAGAGAAAAGGTTCATTGAACCTGAGTCAGGGTCTAAACCTAGTTAGGTCCAATATTTCAAGCCAATTCTAATTTAAATCTCAATCCCGAACTCTAGTCCAAATCAATTCAAACATCCGATATGATTTGATATTCAAGTTCAACGCATTCAATATCAAATAAAATCATCGAACATTCAAAATAAGCTTTCAACCAATGAAATAAGTAAAGTTTTGGCGTACCTCAAGATTTCAAGATGAGAAGTGAACCTCGCGGTGCCGAAGAAGGATCTCGCACTACGTCACTACGTTAGGGATAACGAATCTCTTCTTGGTCGGACGCCACAACCTGCGGTTCACCGAGTAGTATATCTCAAGGTCGAACAACTTTGGAATCCTGGGCACCCCTCCACCCTCTGGTGGCTCTTCAATTGCGTTGCCACCATCACCTCTACCTGTGGCCACCTCATTGTCGGCCACCTCATAGCCGCCGCTTACAACCACTGCTTCACCACTCGCGACTTCCACATTACCGTCGCCCGCACCTACGCCTCCACCTCCGTCACCGCCTACACCTCTACCTCCACTAGCGCCAAAGGTTTCTCATGATCATGAGACTTATATGCAGGCTGCCAGTTCCCTACGGCACAATAGTTTAGGCCGCAAATTTTGAAGTAACGGCCACCATGTTTTCTCATGCCCCCAACTTTTTAAACCTTTGAACTACCATCGTGTGGGTTTTGAATGAATCAAAGACCCTTTTATCCCCTCTCCATGTTCTAGATGCCCCTTAAGCCTTTCGGTCCTCGTCATGACCTAAAACTAAAATGTTTACCTCTTCGGTCCTCGTCATGACCTAAAACTGATAAGTTTATCTTTTCAGTCCTCGTCATGACCTAAAACTGATCAGTTTATCTCTTCAGTCCTTGTCATGACTGTAGACACCCAAATCTGATCAAGCCGAATCTTAGGTACCCATCTCGAATGCGCTCCAATGACGAAAAAATAGAATTATGATCAAAGATACTCTTAAGCAAGCAAAATCACGAATTCGGTTTAAAACCCAAGAAAACTACAAAAAACCTTCAGATCGTGACATTCTTTTCTCATGGCCACCACGTTTTGAGGCTAGTTGCGACTCTTTATTGCCATAGAGGTAGAAACCGTCATAAAAGATAGCCATAAAGGTAGTGACTGTCACTATACAAAAGAAAAAGGTAGCGGCCGTCACTTTAATCCCTTTTTGGACAGGTGGCAGCATTTCATAAGCGGTCTATGTTGCCCACTTTGCCTATAAATAGACAGCAATTCCAAGCAAAAGTAAGAGAGGAGAGAGCCTGGAGGTCCAAACTCTGCCCAAATACACCCCCACCCGATATTCTCCCATCCATTCCATACTTTACAGGCCTTGTTCGTGTTCTTGCTTGCATTGAAGGAGTTTTTGGAGCTCGTATTGGCTCGAAGGTAACCTATTCTGACACTCGATGAGCCATTCAGGGCAAATATTCAGACGAGGTAACCATAGGAACTTACGATATTCTTCTAAACCCTCATTTTCTTCCCTCGTGGGTGTCGTGGATCAGGTTTCCATTTACTTCCATTGTTTATTTGTCAATCATTTCAATCTAAGTATTGTTCATTCAAGTTTTCCTTATAAATAGTGTATTAGTAGCTTTCTATTTTGTCTATTATAGTAGTTTTATTTTGTTTTGACTCTCACAAGCACACTGAGTACATCAAAAGTTTTTTGATGTTCTAAAACATGACGACCGCGACCTTCTAATGTCATAGCCATGTGTTTTATTAAACCTACAGTTACAGCCGTTACATTTATGCACTTGGCTGATACATTTTTGCCTACCTTTCTCACGGTCGTGGCATCCTACTATCTCGATCGTGACGTTTGTTTGAAGGCTAAAAACATG
Source organism: Heliamphora exappendiculata (assembly GCA_034768845.1). Lineage (NCBI taxonomy): Eukaryota > Viridiplantae > Streptophyta > Magnoliopsida > Ericales > Sarraceniaceae > Heliamphora > Heliamphora exappendiculata. Next base: position 33,600 of record JAOTRH010005480.1, read on the forward strand.
AATACTCTTTTTAAAACTTTTTGTTATTTGTCTGTTTCAAGGTTTTCCTCCATCTTTCTTAGTCTATTTTGCGTTTCTCTTTTTTATACTTCAATTTATGTTATTGTTGGGTAATGAGTGGTAGATCTAACCTAGATCAAAGGGGTTGTGGTCTCCATTCTGTACACCCCCTTTCTATATGTTATGTAGTTATAAAAATATGACGGCCGCGACCTTACAATGTCACGACCGTGTGTTTTACTAAACTCATAGAAACGGCCACTAGTTATGTTTCCACGGCCGCAACTTTTATTTCTATGTTTATCACAGCCGTAATATCCTTTACTATGGCCATGGGATTTTGTGAGACCAGTGATATGTAAAATGTGTTTTAAGTATTCTGTTATTCATTTTAATGACTCGTATGTCTTATTTTGAGATATTTCTTGTATAGAGGATGAAGTATGGTGGATCTAACCTAGAATAAATGGGTTATGGTCTTTGTCTTACATGTTCTGTCCATTTAAGTCTGTTTTACACATTGTATGATTATTATACCTTCTCTAGATCGCTAAAAAACCTCGAATGCATCTTTTGTTCTATATTTGTTCTGGCCGTGAGATCTGCTTGCTACAGCCATGAGGTTATGTGAAGCCAGTAACTTGGAAACTGTGTTTATGTATTTTGTTGCTCATATTAGTATCCTAAACGTTCTATTTCTAGATATATTGCTTTTATTAGGATAAATGATGGTAGATCTAACCTAGAATAAGTGGGTTATGGTCTCTGTCATGCATATCCTATTCATTTGACCTCATTTTATACCATGTATGCTGAGCACATCTTTTTGAACCCTAAAATACCGTGGCCGCAACTTTTATTTGTCATGGTTGTAACATCTGACTTCTTGGTTTTTCGCGATAACTCTATTGTTGTCACAGCCGCACGTTTGTGACTTATTTTGTTACAATCGCAACATTGGTTGCTATGGTCATGAGTTTTCTGCACGTTTAGTAGCTTTGAAAATAGTGTTTAATTCTTTTCTGTTTATTCTGTGTAACCTGTACATGGCATGTTAGAGACAAAAACATTATTTCATTACCCTTAGGCTCTTATTCGTTTGTTTTAGCTTTTGTTCGCATATTTTTTTCTTTACTTTGCTTAAACGATACGTGTGACATATCTAGAAATAATAACGAAGTTGCATAATCCTAGGATCGTAGTTAGGATTTTGTTTTTTAGCTTGCTTTTAGTTGAACTCTCTTTAACATTTCGTTTTGTATATGTTACCTTTAAAAATTTTACAACAAAAATTAATATTGGCAAGGTAGAGGCCAACCTCATGGTTGGACGAAAAGGGTGCCTAACACCTTTCCTTTCATACTTTAACCTCTAGATCATCTTTTCTCTGGTTACGTTTTTAAAAGACCCGCGACCTTTTTTTCTTGATTTTTCTTAAAAATCAAGTAGCGATTCTATTTTTCTAAAAATGTGTTCGGATACCTTGGATTTTATTGTTTTAAAACGAAAAAGATATTTTTCTAAAAAATAGATATCCAATGCACTGTTTCCCCCGAAAACAACGCCCACATCTTTTCTAGCAACTCTGTTGGGGACTATTTTTAAAAAAAAAAATCATAAGATGGCTTAACTTGAAACGTCAATGGTTCTTGTTATAAACATTTTATTGGTATTCGCATTTGCATTTTACATATTTGTGTGCTTGATTTTCAAACCCCCGCTCTGCCTACCCGATACCCCGGCCAATTTACTATCTCGGGGCTATGTCGTGGAAGTCAGTAAGATTTTTGGCCACATGCTTCTACAGATGTAGCAAAAAGAGTTATTGCGTACCGTTTGATCATGCCTTGCGCCATTCTTAACATTGGGAGGTGTATTCTTGACTCTATTCAGAAGATACACTGAGTGTATACTTACTAGCCTTCTCATGTACATATAGTTTCTTAGAACTCTTTCTTTTAGGATCAATAAATCTTTTTGGGTTATGTGATTTTCTTTTATTGATACTTTTGTTTGTATAACTAGTACCTCAATTAGGATTAGTTTTCGTCCTCCCAATCCATCATTAAGAATGAGTTACTTGTTTAGGCCCGACTAATGAGTTATCCGATTTACACGAGTCTTTTTAGTTTAGAGACCCGGGATAATAGCTTTGTGCAGAGAAAAATTTATACACGCTTGGGCTCGATCTTTGAGAGAAAAGCTTTGAAGGGTAGAATAAATAGATTATGTGTTCCTGATGGCAGACCCAAAATTGATCATGGCTATTATGATGAGTGCTATTGTGGACCTACGACGAACATTAAACAGGATCATTACAGTAGTGCACAACTAGGCCAGGATTCAAGCTCAATGCTAGACACAAATCCAACTCTTACAGGCTCAGCAAATCCAAAACCAAGCTTAATGTCAGTAACTTCAACCTTAAGTTAATGATTTATTGAGTTCATCTATCGAGAACAAGACTTAATCCAATGAAGGGAGAACTAATGCCATAAAGATGCTAAGAAATCCTTCGATCACCTTTGAAAAGTTATTTGATGTGGGAGTTAAGGCTGAAAGTTCCATCTAATTAGGGGCATTGAAAAGTGCGAGATCAAGTCAAAAGGTAAGTGCCAAAGAAACGTTTAGTTCATTAAAAAAGGAAACTTTCTCTTATTTGGTAAATTAGACGTGTTATCCAATTCAGTTAGTTGTATAGTAAGAGAAATATGAGTAATAATATAAAGATTATCCACCAATTTACCAGAATAGATAATCCGTTTATTATCCTTAATAACTACAGAGTTATTAAAATAAATCAAATATTTATTTTTAACCAATTTAGAAATAGAAACTAAGTTCCCTCTAATAAAAGATACATAAAGACAATTTTCTAATATTAAAATTCGATCTCTACTAAAATTGAAAGTGATATCTCTGATTGCAACTGCTGTCACTTTTGTATTATTGCCCATATATAGGTAAATCTTTCCATCACTAAGTTGTCGAGTTTTTTGGAACCCCTGAAATGAAATGTATACATGATTAGTGGCTCCCATAAGTACATACCAGGTACCGGTAGGTAACACCGCTAAATATGTTTCTACAATCAGTAAACAAAAATTACCTTGATTATTCTGCCTTATAAGAAATACTAGACATAACTTTTCCCAATTTCGTGTTTGGTTGCAGTGAAAACATTCGTCTTTCGACTTTTTCAAGCCAGTTAGTGGCCCACTAACTACTCTGAAAATCGTGATACCCTCTTTCTGAACTTTTTTCTTCTTTATGTCTTTCGACCTTGAGAAAGAATTTTTTTTAGAAACAAACACATTTTTTGGCACTGAAGGAATAACTTTGGTAGTTAAAGCTATATCCAAGTTACTTTTTTAATTAACAAAATTTGATTCCGTTAGTTTTTTTTTTTTTGAGTATAATTGTGAGTGAATTGAAAACTATTTTAATTCTAAGAATCACATAATTAAAAATAACCGTTAATTATGATGAGTAATACTTTGAATTTATTTTAATTTGGTTCTCTCTATCATTTTAAATGAAAATTGCCAGCAACCTGATACCCTGTTAATAGTATGTCTCGATGAGAGAAAGTCTACTCTCTATCATTTGTCTACACAGGCCGATTTCTATTAATTTTACTATTTAGGCAATTGACCCTGCTACGTAAAATCAAATAACTAACATAATTTCGGTTCATTATAAAATAACAGTGACTTAGATGGAGATGATATTATTATATACAGTTAAGTGTTAACCATCACCTAATCTCAAATCAATCGTTTCGCAATGAACTATTTAGATGGAGAAGTATTCTATACTAACAATTATTCAGAATTATTTTTAAAAAAAGTTTGTTTTGACAATACCGCAATTAATCTATCCGATGGGGATGAATGCATTACTGTTAATACGCAGTATTTAATTATATAGCCAACAAATCGGTGATGCAGATCGCGAGATTTATCTATGAATAAATTTTTTCTCCCACTAAAAATTTTAAAATATTTTTAAGAGTTACAAAAATCTGTATAATTAAAATAAATTTATTAATTTCAAAAACCACACAATCTAAAAGATTTAAACAGTTTTCTGTGTACATGAATCTAAAGATTCCGATTTGTCAAACCATCTTTTCGTGTTTTAATGCGTAACGAATAAAATTCAAAAAATGTACAATTTTTTTTTCAACTTTTTAACTAAGGTAGTGATTAAAGGTATTTAATTATTTTATTTTTTGTTACACATTTTTTTAAAAATAATAATTTATTTAGATTAAATATTTTTTATTTAATTAATTTAACATTTAGAATTAATTTTTACGTTTTTTCAAGATATTCAATTTGAAAAAAAAATCATCTTAAATGTGATATTTTGTAAAAAATAAAATATCTAAAGTTTTTTTATTTAATTAAAAACTTTAATTAACAAATTTTATTTTATTTTTTTTTACAAAAATTTAATTAAAACTAAAATTTTTGAATAAATTAAATTAACAAAAAAAATAAAATAAATATACATTATCCACGCAGTTAATATAAATGTAAATGCAAGATATGTATATATTTCAGTTTTATAATTAATACAAAATTCTGAAAAAATTCAGTTTCCTATTGAAAATAAACTGTAATAATTCTTTTTCGAGTTAGATTCCTGTATCCCGATTGTATCAGACTTCTCTAATACATTGTGATATACAAATATATCATATTAGGATAAAAATATATCAAAAAATCACGATCAAAAGAGTCCGAACCAAACTGCGACCACCACCACCAACCACCAATCCACCGTTGGCGCTGCTGCTACCACCACTTTAGGCGACTTTTACCGCTTCATTCGTGCTCCATTTTTTACGCTATTTATTAAAAAATAGCTCTCAAAAGTACTATTTTTTTGTCAAAAATCAGAACAAAAATTGCCCCAAAAAATAGCTTTCGATGAGGCCTGAAACAATCGTCGCCGCCCACTTTAGCTGCCCGTTTGCGCTTTTTTCAGTGGTATTTTTTGCTCTCGTTTTTTTTTTTGAAAAGTAGCACTTATATCCAGCACTATGTTACTTTGAAGAACACATCAAAAATAGTCCTAAAAAGTTTCGAAAAACAGCCTTGAACAGCCACATGTTGCGTCGTTGCTGGCCGCTGCCACCGCCTATTTTTCTCCATTGTTTTGCTGCTATTTTTTCTCACTTTTTAGATTGTTTATCTAGTAGCATTTTACTACCATTTTATGCCTAAAATTTTTCACAAAACCAGTCTCGAAAATAATGCAAAAATATCAAAAAACGACCCGGAACTGTCACCGGTGGTGCCGTCGTGTGGGCCATTTTTTCTTTTTTTATATATATATATTTTTGGGACCTATTTTAATACTGTTTTAAAGCATAAAAACTGCAGAAAAAATTGCTAACAAATTTTTCAAAAAATTTGTGAAAAAACCATGGCAATCCGTGACCTGTAACTCCCAAAATCACCGCTGGTGCCGCAGCTTGTTCTTCATGTTCTTGAATATTCATACATGTTCTTAAATGTTCTAAATTGATATTTAAAAATAAATAATTTCTATTACATTAAAAATCTATGTCCCGTAGGCTCACATTCTATCTAAAATTTTTTAATCTATCACGATCAACCCTCGTAATTAAAAAATTAATTAAATCATCATCCAAATATTCAATCAAATATGAATAAAAAATAATCATAATACCAGAATTAGAAAGCCTGCAAAACAAAATTAGTATAGTTTTAAATCTATTTAGCCCCTCAATAAATCGTAAACAAAAAATAAAACGGCTCTTATACCAATTGTTGGAGGCAAAATTATCAAGATCATTGTTTTTTGTAAACGATTTTTGATAAAAAAAAATGGATGGACAATCACCGAAACGGGCTCCTGATAAAATTTTTAATGTCGAATGACCAAAATAAAAATCATTACCACCACAGTTAATTTAGAAGAATACCTTTTTGGTCGATTCTCTAACTACGATTTTGATTCCAAGTTAAAGCTCCCATCAGATCTTCTACTTTATTTTCTTATGCGATTTTTAAACGTAGTGTGGACTACGAACCTTCGAGAACTCGTACCGACAGAACTTGGATAACCTTATCCTTGAAAGACAACTTATGAATTTAGTTCTGCCTACCCGCATATTTATAGGGTTACAGTAGGAACTTATGGAGTAATTATGATAAAAATTTCTAGTATAACCCAAATACGTATCCAGCGATTTTCGCAATTAAGAACGCTTCTCAGCGGTATCTGTAATTATGAAAATCTTACAACGGTTTCTACAATTTTCATAAAATACTAAATTACAGTTCACACCACTAAAGAACTATAACTGCACTCTAAGCCATAATCTCAAGACCTTCTTGTATTGAACTCTAGTTAATAATACTTAACTCATCTCCCCACATTAAAATTTTTGATACCCGCCGATTAAATTTAATTACTGACAATTTAATTTAATCGACATTGTTAAAATTTCTTAAACCCTTTTGCTTAATTTATTTGATCGTAGAATAATCAAATTCACCTACAGGATTTAGCCTCGTCAAAACTTATAAGTTTTCTTAAACGGGGTATCGTCAATCTCGATCTTTCGAGACGTGAATTCTGTCAATAATTAATATTTACCATATAAATAATGCCGCTATCCAACTCACCGAGAATATAGACCCATATAAGATCGCACCTTCTAATTAATCAAAATAACGAATATTAAATATATGCAAATAATAATTATTTTAGAATTAAAAGTATAAGCGCTCATAATAACCTTGGGATATGAATTAATTTATATAGTCAAATATAAAATTAATTACCCAAATGTGGGCATGTTCAATACACATAAAGTATAGCAGCACAGCGAGTCGAAATAATAAACGAGCTATTATCTGTTCTCCGTAATTAAGACATGTCTACTAAAACTCTGTGCTATAGTCGTACTGATGGTTTGTCTATTTCCATCTAAACTGTGAACCAAACTTATATTCTGCAAAAACTTATAATCTGATCTTCTATGTGCAAGTCGTGCTCTACACACCATATTAAGTACTGTACAAAATAAAAGACAATTATACATAGCATTAAAGAAATAAGCATACATTACTAATTAAGATTCTCATAAAATAAAAAATTAATTTTATTAAAAAATAAAATTAAATACTAAAACTAAAATAAATCCATAGTTTTTAGTATACAATTTTGACAAGAAAAACAGTGTAGGCAAAGAGCGCTCGAGCGGTCTTTTGACTAATCGAGTGATCTGGGCAGATTTTGAAATTTTTGGTTGTTTGGTTTTAAAAGCTTGACACTTGGAGACCATGGCTATATTATTTTGAGTGCTTTTTTATGTTAAATAAAACCCTCATGAGTGCATTTTCAAAGGTTTTAATGTCGTTTTTAACTTATATTCACAACATGTTCGGGCTCGGGTGGTTTAGTGGATCTTATTATCACAAAATGAATTTTTTTGGGTGATTTACATGACCTAATTTTTGAGGCATGACAAGAAGTTAGGCCACCGAGCTAAGGATTGCTGAAGCCACAAAGACCAAGGGAACGCCTCGAAGAAACTGAAGCATGCTTAGGCCAACATTGCTAAAATAGAGAATCTATCGTCTAATGTGTCTGAGATGAACCTGGTAGCTGTTGTTTCTATGATTAATTTGGTTAGGTCCAACTCCAAGAAGTGGTGGATGGATACCGGTGCAACCTGACATGCATGTGAAAACCAAAAAATGTTCATTACTTATCAAGCGGTTACCAGATGGGAACAAGTCTTTATGGGAAATTCTTCTACTGTAAAGGTTGAAGGATAAGGCAGGGTTGTGCTTGTGTTGAAGATGACTTCGGACAAGGAGTTGACACTGAACAATGTTCTACATGTGCCAGATATACTTAAAAATCTTGTGTTAGGATCTTTGTTAAGCAAAAATGGGTTTAAATTGATTTTTGTGTCCGAAAAATTTATTCTGAGTAAGGAGAGAATGTACGTGGAGAAGGAGTACTTTTTAGACGGCTTGTTCAAACTGAATGTACTGACTGTTATTCTAAAAATTAATAATACTGCATTTTCTACTTGCTTACTTGAGTTTTTTTATGTAAGGTATGGTAGATTAGGATATATTAATTTTGAATTTTTGCTTAGATTAATTAATATGGATTATTTACCTAAATTTGATATTGACTCAACTTATGAATTTGAAACTTGTGTGGAAGCTAAATTAATAAAAGCATCTTTCTAATCAGTGGAAAGAAGTATCGAGCCTCTTGGTTTAATCCATAGTGAAATTTGTGATTTAAAATTTGTTCAAACATATGGAGGCAAAAGTACTTTATCACTTTTATAAATAATTGTATTATGTACTGCTATGTATATTTGCTACGAAACAAAGACGAAACTTTCAAAATGTTTATATTATATAAAACAGATGTTAAGAATCAACTTGGCATAAAGATTAAAATCTTAAGGAGTGATAGGGGAGGTGAATATGAATCACCATTCGATGAATTCTATTCATAACAAGAAATTATCCATCAAACAACAGCTCCCTATACTCCATAGTAGAACATAATTGCTGAACAAAAAATTAGAACTTTAAAAGAAATAATGAATACTTTACTCATTAGTTCTAGGTTACCTCAGAACTTGTGAGGAAAAAGCAATACTTTTTTTGTAATACCTCGAAAAAATATATATCAGTTAATTAGATTAAATAAATAATATAATAATAATTATAATACTAATTATACAATGAATGGTTGGTTACGACGGTTACAAACTACTTATTAAAAAGTTAATACGCGAAATAATTATGTATATATATACTAATAAAATAATAATAATAATAATAATAATAGCAATATCGATTAATTAAAATAAATAAATAAATAAATAATTATAATGGCGCGATACTAATAATTTTTTTGTTACGATTAGGATATACATTAAATACGAAAATAATAATATTTAATCATAATATGTATTTAATTATATATATATATATATATATATATTAACTCTATTACATGTATATGGATATAATTATACTAATAATATTTCTTTAATAAAATTATTAAGAGAAGTAAATATTATAAACGTACAGGAGTTATGGATGGATTAAAAATCGCCTTTAAACGCATTTATCAGGGACATTAACTCTGAGTTCCGTTGGTTTCCTATTCTGCCTATATATACACATCAGATTAGGCTTGGTTGCTTCACACTGAGAATTAAGACTTAAGAGGGAAAAAAAAATAGAGAGCAGTAGCCGACGCACACTGCTTGCCTCGTCACCCCATCACCGTGTCCCACGCTGCCAGCCACCTCCGGCGCCGCCGTCCATCATCGTCGGTGACCCTGACGTTGCCCCGCCGACCACCGGCCACTCTCTCCCTTGGTTTGCTCTCTCTCTCTCCCCGATTATATATATATAGATATATATATATATATATATATCATCCTCTCTTCTCTATTGGTGGTTTTGTCAGATCAACACCATTAGTGTCATCAGAGACCACCAGTGACCACCAACGATGCCTCCGGCACTCTCGAAAAACCGAAGTTAAGTTCAAAAACGCCACAGGCACACACGGCGTGCATGGCCTGAGCACGTTGCTTGGGTTTGAGTTTTGTTGATGGGATGTTCTGATTGGGTCATGTTTGGGTTATTTTGTTTTTTGGCTTAAATATATATATAATATATATAGAATAAAATTAAAAGTTATGCTAAAAATATTATTTTATTATTATGTCAATAAATTAATATTATTTTATTATTTAGAAACTTGAATATATTGATGTAAATATTTTAAATAACCAGAAATAAGAATAAGATTTTATAAATAAAAAAAATTAAAGTTTACACTAAAATAAACATGTGTGTTTTATGTTGTTTTGTTGTATTGTGGTTTAGGAGATGTGCATTATTATAAATAATAATAATAATAATAATAATAAAATTAGATTTTGTTAAGTTATGGAAAAAAAATAATTAAACTATATATTTTGTTACTCAATATTTTATAAAAGCAATCCTATTATTTAATAAGAAAATAGTTATTTTAAAAGATAAAAAGATTTTAATAACAAGTACGTATGTAATTTTATATGTTATAAAAATAAATCCGAATCTTAAAGCTAAAATTTATATTTTTACATGTTATGAAAAAAATAGTGTTAAATATTTAAGCATATCTTTAATGATTCATAATAATGAATTTAAGTTAAAAAGCTTAAGTATTTATGAAAATGTTAAACTATAATTTTATTTTAATCACTTTCAAAGTAAGGGCAATATGTGAATATTTTTTTTAAAGTAATATTTGTTGCCTATTTTAGATTTGGAGCATTTTAAAACAATATTCTGGTAGACCGGGTGAGTCTCTAATATCTGAACTAGTTTTTATATCACGTGAATGTTTGATATAAAAAAATTGTAAAAAAAATAAAAATGAATGAGGAAAATGAAAAAGAATGATAAAAAGTGAAAATGAATGAAAATGATGTATGAAAAAATGATGGGTTAAACGGCGTCCTGGCCGCTGGGAACAATAAGCGTACCAGCGAGTCGAGGCAATAAGGGTGAGGGCCACGAAGGAATGATCATTTTCACCGTATAAAATGTGGGGTCGCTCCCTACTAAATTCTACCTAACCGTTTAATATACATATCATTATAACACTGTATAATAATTAAGAGTTTAGATATCATTGAATTCACAGTAGCTGTGCTAATGAACGTTGAAACATTTCAAGTGACGCATGATTATGTGAAGAAGTTAGCTGCTGGAATAAGAAGTTTTAATTCATGTCTAATTTTCTATTTCTATCAATGCTGCATTTTAAAATTTTGTAATAAGTATTTGGAACTACATTTTAGTATTGTTGCACTTTAATGCTATTAGTTGCTCTGGGAGTACATTATAGAATGGTCGAAAATCTTCTTATAAATTCTTAAGAGTGTGAGGGTATTTAACAAATGTGGCAATTGCATATCTTAAAAGGGTCAAGCTAAGATCAAAAACTGTTGATTGCATATTTATAAGATATGCAAATAATAGTAATGCATATTGATTTTTAGTACGTAAAAGTGATAATCAAGATATTCAAGTAAATACAATTATTAAATATAGAAATGCAGCGTTCTTTGAACATCTATTTTCGTGTAAATCTACACAAGAGATAAGTTCTCCTAAAAGAACTTATAATAGTGCAGTAGGCAGTAGGTAGTAGTCAAGTGGAAGATGTCGATCAAGAATTGAGAGATGATAATGAACTTATACGTAGTAAACAAGCTAGAACATGCAAATCTTTTGGTTTGAATTTTGTAGCATATCAGTTAGAAAATGATACTCAAACTTTTAAATAAGTAATGTCCTCCTCAGATGTACCTTTGTGAAAAGAAGCAATTGATAGTGAAATTAAATCTACCTTGCAAAATCATATTTGGGAATTAGTGAATCTTCCACCTGATTGTAAATCTCTTGGATATAAATGAATATTCAAGAGAAAAATAAGAGCAAATAGATCAATAGAAAAATATAAGGTGAGACTTGTAGTTAAGGGATACAGGCAAACATAAGAGATGGACTACTTTGATATTTACTCATCTGTAACAAGAATAACATCCATTAGAATGTTAATATCTATTGCATTATTATTTGATCTAGAAATACATCAAATGGATGTTAAGACAGCCTTCTTAAATAGATATCTAAATGAAAAAATTTATATGGAACAACTTGATAGTTTTAGGTTAAAATAAGTACTTAAACAATGGCATAAAAATTTGACAGTGTAATACTGTCAAATGATTTAAAAATAAATGAGTATGACAAATGTATGTAAAAGACACTAGCAAAAGTTATGTTATTGTTTATTTGTACGTTGATAACATGCTAATCTAGGGTAGTAATAATCATATAATTAAAACTACCAAGAATATGTTGAATAAGAAGCTTGGCATGAAAGATATGGGAATAGTAGATGTTCTACTAGAGATGAAGATTACTAAAACATCTTATGAGTATGCCTTATCTCAATCTCATTATATTAAAAAAATTCTTAAAAAATTTAATAAGGATGATACCCGTGTTGCAAGAACACCTGTAGATATAAATCTCTATTTGTCCAAGAATACAGATAAATGCATATCGCAATTAGAATATTCTCGTATAATTGGGAGTTTCGTGTACTTAATGAATTGTATAAGATTCGACTTGGCATATATTGTAAGTAAATTGAGCAGATATACTAGTAATCTTAGGACTAACCACTGGCAGAAAATCATGAGGGTACTACGATATTTGAGATACACTCAAAACGATGGGTTGTATTGCACCAGATATCCAACAGTGTTGGAAGGATAAGTGATGCAAATTGGATATCGAATATTAATGACTCAAAATCTACAAGTGGATACGTATTTACTTTGGGTGGTCAGCCGTGTCATGAAAATCGTCTAAATAGACATATATTGCAAGGTCCACCATGGAGTTTGAGCTTATAGCTCTAAACAAGGTTGAAAAGAGAGCTGAATGGCTCCGTTAATTTTTAAAAGACATCCCTATGTGGCTTAACTTATGCCAGCCATCTGTATATATTGTGACAGTCAATCAGCAAAAGGTAAGGCACAAAATAATATATATAACGGTAACTCTCGATATATACATCGCAGACATAATACCGTGAAATACTTACTCTCAAGTGGAATAATTTTCATCAAATATATAAAGTCTAAAGATAATATAGTTGATCTGTTAACTAAAGTCTTAAGCGGAGAGCAAGTTAGTCATTTATCAAGGGGAATGGACTTAAAGCCTATGATTTAAGAGTCACCTCAATGTCAACCCAATCTAGCTGATTGGAGATTTCAAGATATAGGTTCAAAAGAATAACCAAATTGTGTGTGATTCAATGTTATCACTATGGAGATAAAATCTCCTACCCATTTCTATATAGTACAATAATACTTGTAACATTATTAGGTTAAGCTATGTTTCTAATGATTATTATATCTTGAAAATTTCAAGTGAAGTATAGCAGGATAGTCTTAATAAAAATCAATTATATGAGTTAGAAGGGATCACTTATATGATAATGCTAAGACTACATTCTTTAACAACACACATGAAATCAAGATTTGTGGAGAGCCAGAATGGGCACAGCTGTGAGAACCAAGTTGTGCCTAAAAAAATTCTATGTGAACTCTATTGTCTAGACTTATACAAACGACTAAACAGTTCAAGGTATCACGCTTACTGATTAGCGAGTAAGTTCGCTAGTTTTTCAAAATGAAAGGTTCAAAGCGAAAAGATACATATCTTATGCAGAATTTTTCTATTGAACTTTCTCTGTGTCGCATCTTGTTGTATTTATTTTTCTTTCAAATTCCATTCATGTGGGGGATGTTGATGAAAATGTGGGTTTTAAATATTTTAGAACATGATTTTTAGCTAACTTTGAAACTAAATATCTTTGGATTGGATTAATTTTTTTAGATGATTTCAAGTTCTAATTTGTTTATCTCCATGAGTAGAGTAATCATGAATTTTGTAGCATTCAAAACCATTAATAGGTGAATGAGAAATTGACTTCAAAAGTGTGCCATTAAAATTGATAAAATTTTGGTAACTTGCTTCAATCCCATATTGGTTGAGAAAGAATTAGTAGAGTGGCTTATATATGTCAACTTTAACCTAAGGGGTGTGCCCCTCGGAGGTACCCAATTTTGTGGAAGGGGAATGACATATTCAATGATGGGTTCGACTCAAACCCCACACGTGCACGTCACTGCCCGCCTATCTGACCGATCGACCGACTAGCCATGCTATGCCGGGTTGGGTTGCGGGTTGCGGCTTGACCCTTATATTTTTGTGAAAAATTTATTTATTTAAATTTTTTGAATTTAAAATTTAAATTTTAAAAATTTAAGTTATCGTTATTTATCGAACCCTAACCGTTCGAGGGTTCAGGATCGTTGAAGTCAAATCATTCGTGCCTGTTAGACGATCCAACAGTCAAGCCAAAACAGTGTCGCATTAGTTCGATTTAATTAAACCAAACAGTCACCTGCAGAGCCTATTTAAAGGCTACTGCAAATTCAATTTTTGAGCCTCAATTACCGAAACTCTGCTTTTTCATTTTTGCTTATAGTTTTTCAGAAAGTTCAAGCACACCGAAGTTCACTGTGTATGCAGATTGTTGTGCTTCTTCTGCATACGACAATCATTTTATTCTGAAGGCAGACGCCTGATTTAATGTAAGCACCGAGGCGGGGTGCAATATGTTTTAAGAAGATAACGTCCAACGATAAACTCGATTGCACTGTTCAACATCCATTCTGTTCTTCGTTGTTCCTCGTTGGTTCTATAAGCCAGTTCTGTTTCTGTTCTGGTTTTACATTCAGTGTTTTAATATATTTTTCTTTTGTCCTATCTCTGCTTTAGTTCATTTTTGCATTTTGTTTATAAAAACGTTTTGTTATTTAAAACAGTTTCAGTTTGGTTTATTTTTGTTGGTATATGTTTTAAAATAAAAATGGTGTTTTGTTTTAATAACCTTTTATAAAACGATTTAACAAAAAAATGTTTATCGGTTTAGTTTTATTCTTTTTCCATTTGCTCTTATGTATAGATAAAACAGATTTATAAAATTTCGTTTGTGTTTTGAATCACTTTATTTCAGATTGCTGTAATTTTACTCCTTATAGTTGTTGAATCGGTTTTTTGATAAATCGATAGATTGTTGTTTTTCAAGAATATTATCCAACACTTATTTGTTTGGATTTTATTTTTATTTATTTATTTATAATTGATTTGAGTTTGCTAGTTAATTTGAATCCCTATTCATTTACAGATTCAATCCTTGGCTAGCATCGCGGTTAGATATTTAGATTAATGCACCATCAGTTCATAAAAGTGACATCAATAGGTATTTGAATTGCTTATCACTTGACAACTTTGATTTTTCATGAATTGGTTAGACGTTTCATATTTGATATATCGTGTTTATTATGCAACAGACTGCTTTGATGTTATTGATAGAAGGTGATGAAGAGTTGTATGTAATTTCCATTCTTCTTGGATGCAAAATAGAATATGTCAAAGTGAATTTGATAAAACTAACTTCGGTGCAGAACCTTCTAAGTTTGATGAAGGAAACTGCATGTTGCCATTTAATAGAGGAGAGGTCTCTTAATAGTGAGAATCATAATTTAATTATATTTGTCTTCTTTTTCAATCCTAGATATATCTTTGAAGCTACATGTTCTGTCATTTGCCTTAAAATTCTACTTAATTATGTTTTTCTTTTTGCAAGGATGATAATGACACCAATTTAGGTAAATAGTTATGTATGGGGAAAACTAATTTCTAGGAATACTCAAAACCCTCCCCTAATCAGCTCCATCATCACACATGCACTATCATCCCATCCTGCCAGAAAATAGGACAACACAGTGGATAAGACAACTCACTGTTTCTCTCTTTCTCTGTCTCTCTATTCTTTTTAACTAATATTTCTATATATGCCTCCTCCTACGGTTGAGGGTGGGGATTTGCATCTCTAAACAAATAGTTTTTTTTTTGTAATTTTATTTAATTTGATTTTTGGAGGGTTTCTCGTTAGCCACCGACTGAAAGACTTGTCTTGTAAGAATCTAGCAATCGAATCTCGTGGTGGTATTGCCTGCGTCTTTTTGGTTGAACTCTTTTTTTTTATTTTGTGGGTATATATATTTTTATATATGCACAAGTTAAATTTTCAAAAATTCAATATACCTACTTTTGCATATGTTGGGTTGAAAGGGAATGTAATAATGAATGCACATTTTATCATATTCAAAACCAATAATCAGTTATCATTTTTTCACAACTATTAAATTGAATAATAATCCAACAATATCTATTTCCATTAACCTATAATAATAATCCAATTATACTCTAAGCGGATGAATAGAGTAGAGGTGTGAAACGTACTGACTATAAAAAAAGAACAACTGACTTTCAATTAATGTCGTTACTAACAGATGCACGCCCAACGTCTCCGGCTTGGCAACCATATCACTATCCTTGAGCTCACTCTCTTCGACGCCAAATCCATTTACGCTAGTGCTTCTCCACCACCGGATTCTTTCCCATAGACATTGACTACGTCTTGAACAACCGATTTACCATTAAGTTAAAAGTTAGTTTTTAAAATTTATTTTTTTGCATTACTAACGAAAAAGTTAAATTGAGTTTAAAATTAATTATTCGGTAATTTAGCTTTTAAGTTAATTTATTTTATAAATTGGTTATTTAAATAAAAAATTAGCTTTTTTACTTTTTGTTTCTATTGGACAATTTTATCTTTCGACATATTTAATATTAACAATTATATGCAGTTGGTAGTGGTAGTATATTTTATATTTTAAAAGTGATGAAAGTTTGAATAGAATATTATGAGAGTTTGTATTTTTATTTAATTTTTTAATTTTTTAACTTTTTAATTTTTTTACCAAAAAGATAATCTTATTTTTAGTCTTTTAGCCAAAAAAAAATTAAAAAATTAAAGTTATCAATCTAAGTACGTACCTCTGTTGCCAGTACCTTCTTTTTCTCCTATTTTTACAACTTTAATCTGGCAAGCTGTGTGGTGAGCAACTACCTAAATCTGGGTACATTCTATTTCTCCTTTCATTTTATTTTTTTTACTTTCAATTTTAACGGTAGTGAGCAAGATTGTATAAAGCAAAATGAGGGAAAATCAACAAGACTTTAAATAGGAAGCAGATGATTAATTGTTATGTGCATTGGCCACACTATGATTACACAATGAATTTGGATCCTATTAAATGATTGTAATATTAAATAGTCTGCAAAAATATATAAATTAATTGACATGCCTCTTTGGGCATGTTTGTTTTTTTAGAATACAAATATGGGATTGGATTAACAATCATGTATCCTATATTTATTTGCAACAAATAAGTTTGGATACACTATTCATGATGGATTGTGAATTCAATAAACGTAGAATAATCCTATCCTAGGGGAGAAGTGAGATTCATAATCCAGAATATTAATTTAATGC
Source organism: Heliamphora exappendiculata (assembly GCA_034768845.1). Taxonomy (NCBI): domain Eukaryota; kingdom Viridiplantae; phylum Streptophyta; class Magnoliopsida; order Ericales; family Sarraceniaceae; genus Heliamphora; species Heliamphora exappendiculata. The sequence goes on from JAOTRH010005480.1 coordinate 50,679, forward strand.
TCAAATATCAATTATGTCCTTCAAAAATATTGGGACATTTTGTTTCGCCCATTCAGTCTTCCAGACTTCCACCAAGAGAGAAGGCTACATGAGAGAGAAGCAGCTAGGGTTTTGCGTACAAAGCTCGTCGTGCCACCGCCGTGCTACCGACGTGCCACCGTCGATCCTCTCTCGATCGAAAACAAGGTTAGATTGTAAATAAACATTTCGTTTTCGGTTTCCTTTTTCGATTTCGATTTCGATTTCGATTTTGATTTCGTGCTTCCTCTTCGATTTCGATTTCGATTCTCCTCTTCGACTTTGATTTCGATTTTGTTTTTTGATTTCCCTTTTTGATTGTACACTGCGATTTTGATTTCGATTTCAATTCTCCTCAACCTATTAACAGTGCCTCAGTTTTTCTGAAGCACGTTTATTTCGATTCATAAAAATTTGACATTAACTTTTATGAATCTGTTTTCATTGAGAAAAATATTTTAGTGCTTATGAAATTTTCTTGAATTGCTGCAATGAATAAATATTGCTTGTTTGACGGGTGAATAATTCCAAACCAGTTCGAAGTGCTCATAATTAATAAATATTGCTTTTCTATTCCTTGGGACTTGTCCAATTTTAATTGTGTAGAATTGAAGCAATTATGAACTTCCAATTTCGCTAGTTTGGACCAATTCTGAACTTTTGCTTAATTTTGTTTGTCAACGGTACTGTAGGATTGAAACTAGCAAGATCAATATGAAGTTTTAGCAGAATACACGAATTTATTTGTCTTATCAAATCAATATGTAGTTTTAGCAGAATACATGAATTTATTTGTCTTATCAATATGATATGCAGTTTTAGTAGTTTTAGTAGATTACGGGCTGGAACCAAATTTCAAATCTTCTTCATTTATGAGTATTGAGTAACTACAATTAGCTTGTAAGTACAACATTCTCATTTTTTTCATGTCATTGAATCGACTAATTCTGGAGAGTTTCCAAGATGCTCTGCTTCTTCAGTTATGGTGTGTGGTTGATGAGGTTCCGGGTATTTGCTATTCTTAATTCTCATTTTGCATGATGAGAGTCGGGATAATTGCTCTGTATAATTCTCCTTCTGCATGATGAGATTCGGGGTATTTGTCATTGTAATTCTCATTTTTTAATAAAAGAATCTAATTCATTAACTGTTTTCCCAAATGCTTTTTTCTTTTTCTTTTCATGGCTTACTCCACCCAGTTCACATTGAATTGGACCTGCTTACAAGCACTAATTTTAATTTGACAAAGATGGATCTTATATCTGCTGAAATTACCTGGTTTCAGTACAGCCTGACCAAAATTAGAACTATATTTAGATTTGGATCAGCAAATTTGATGTCACATTACTGAAAATCAGCAGATGTGCTCTCATATGTAGTTTTCTTCATTGATTCATTATGTATCCATGCTGATAAGTTTAATATTGTTTTAGATGGATATAAACATAGATCAGTCTGATGATGATAGCAATGAAGAGCTTGAGTTATACGTTGTTCTACAAGTAGTAACGCAAGAACTTTATCTCCTCTTGACTCTTGTTTATGTTGTACTTCAAATTGTTAGGGGGAGGTATACTACCGAGAGAACACTTACAGATAAAGTGCCAAATCGATATCAACATCAAATAGACTATATTACTCATTTAGTGAGAGATAGTGATGTGACATGTATTGAACAACTTCGAATGGATCGTCGTTGTTTCATGCGTTTCTGTCATATGGTGCAAACCATTGGGGGGGTTGAGGGCTTCAAAGTGGGTACCACTAGAGGAGAAGGTTGCCATATTTGTAAACATTTTAGCACAACACTTAAAGATACGAAACTTGAAACATAACTATGTAAGATCAGGACAGACAATAAGTAAACATTTTAATGAAGTGCTAAGTGCCGTTTTGCGCCTCCATGGTGAATTACTTAAGTCTACTGATCTTGTCACAGAAGTATGCACTGATCCTAGGTGGAGTTGTTTTTAGGTAATAAGCTTTTATAGCTATTATTACTCAAATTGTCATTGTAATAAACTTTGATAACTATTGATGATAATAACTACACATTTGTCTCTATTTAGAATTGTCTTGGAGCATTAGATGGCACCTACATTAGAGTCTGTGTTCCGGAGGTTGACAAGTGCTGTTATAGGACTCGAAAAGGAGAGATTGCTACGAATGTCCTGGGTGTTTGCTCCCAAGACATGAAGTTCAATTTTGTGTTGCCTGGGTGGGAAGGGTCTGCAGCTGACTCTAGAATTTTGCGAGATGCTATTACACAACGTAATAGTTTGTGTGTTCTAACTGGTAAGGATGCACAATAATTATAAACAAACATGGTTTTCAAAAGAAATGCCTAGTTTCCTAATACTTTTTAGAAGTCACTTATTACAGGTTACTACTATTTAGTCGACGTTGAGTATATGAATTGTCGAGAATTCTTAGCGCCCTATCGAGGACAACGTTACCACTTGTCACTATAGAGGGAAGGGAGAGCTCCTCCGAATCCTCATGAGTACTTTAACATGAAACATGCTCAAGCACGCAATGTCATCGAGAGGACTTCTGGGTTGTTGAAAATGAGATGGGCTATTTTGAGGAGTCACTCATTTTACCCAATCACAATCCAAATCCGTATCATAACTTCTTGTTGTTTGTTGCATAATCTTATTCGACAGGAGATGACAGTAGACCCTCTTGAAGCGAATCTTGATGAGACAGTAGAAAATCAACCGGTTACAGGAGATGAGTACATTGACACCATTGACACGTCAAATGAGTGGACTGAGTTGCGAGATGCAATGGCAGTACAAATGTACAATGAATGGATGGTTACTAGGGGGGACAAGGGTAGATGGAATATTTGTTTGTTGTTTCTCTTGTAAGATGGTGGGTGTTGTTTATCTTTTCGTATTTAGTTATTGTTGGAACATATGCTTGTTGTTGTAATACGTTGGGTGCTGTTTATCTTTTCGTATTTAGTTATTGTTGGAATATTCCATCATTTGTAATTGTTTCCATTTTCATGATATGATATTTGTGTTGTGCTATTTCTAGAAATAGAATATTTTTAGTTTGATGTTATATTCTAGGAATGGATAGTGAATCATCAAGTACAAATAACAAAGTGAAGGATAAAGTTGATAGCCCCAAACCTAGAAGAACATGGACGAAGAAGGAAGAGGAAAGTTTGATCGCAGTATTACTTGCGATTGTGTAGGAAGGGTGGAAGGTTGATAATGCCTTCAAAGCAGTACCTTACAAAACTAGAAGGCAACTTAAACAAGTCATTACTTGGAACAGATCTACAAAGTAATCTACACATCGAGTCAAAGTTGAAAACTTGGAAGAAGCATTTCAATTGTGTCCAAGCAATGCTTTCTCTCAGTGGGTTTAGGTGGAATGACGTAGACAAGACAGTTGACCGTAGATAGTGATTTGTGTGGAAGGCATTTGTTAAGGTAATTATATTGTTTTATTTATATACGTGTAGAATTTATGAAGTTTGACGTACTTTATTTTTTGTTGTAGAGAGGTCGATGTAAAATACTTACGGAACAAGTCGTTTCCGTACTATGATTCTTAGATTCAAATATTTGAGAAAGATAGAGCAACCAGCGAGGGAGCAAAAAATCCTACTGCAATGGCTGAAGAGCCACTGAACAACGAAGAGCTGTTCAGTGATTGGAACATTCCTACCATGGATTTTCAGACGCTAGACCCATTTGCTGCTTCAGCTGAAAGCCACGAACTTCCCCCACAACATCTGCTAAAAGTAAAAGCAAGAAGAGGCCTAGGGTTGGAGATGATATAGCTATTGGTTTAATAGGGTTTGGCGATAAAATTGGAGAGCTAATTTTCGTGACTAATGACAAATTAAAATTCATAGGAAAGCGAATGAGATATGCACATGACTTGGCATAAAAAATGGTTCCACTGATTGACGAGCTGAGGAAGTTACCACTACCAGTTGATGAAAGGTTGGATGTTTATGAGCGAATAAGCCATAATGCTCAGAAACTAGACATGTTCTTCAACTTAACTGATGATGAGAAATTACGATGGGTGATGAAGTTGCTTAATAAGAAGGACAAATGAAATGTAATTTGTTGTACTTTTTAAAACTTATTTTGCTACACTTTTTGAGAGCCTTCTTGATGGTAGATGCTTCCAAACAGTAGGGAGATAACTTATATTCCCAGTTATGTAGGTCATGTTAAACTGTTGTCGTCTTTGTTTGCATTTGTAGCAGATTCTAAATATTTTGAAGTGTTTGTAAACTTGATTGCATGATGTTGTTCTTCATGTATTTTTATGGGTTGCTGTATTTTTATGAAATATAATGTTCTTCTTTATGTATTTTTATGGGATTCAATTATTTTAGCCACTTTTATTGTATTTTTTATGGGATTTAGCTAAATGCATTGACCACTTATATTTTTCTAGAATATATTTATGTACAAAACAATAAAATATAACCTTAACATATGCTATTAAAACAATAGCATTTTATTGATTATTTTATTATTATTTCTTAGAAAATAATAATAATTTTTTTAGAAAACAATTTTACTTGAAAGGAAAATAAAGTAATCATTATTTTTTTGGATTACAAAATTATTTTATTATTAATTTTTTATTAATAAAAATAGTTTATTTTTTTGTTTAGAAAACCTGTTTTATTTACTTTTTTTTTAATTAGGTTGGGTATTATTGTTTGGCCATTGCTGGATATTATTATTTAGAAAAACTGTTTGACCATTTTATTGACAATAATCCAGTCGAGATTTTATTAATACTAATCTTCAATTGAGAAATTTTGTTTTTCTACCTCGTTTTCTATAATCCAGTAGAGATTTTATAGCCTAGCTTCTGAAGTTCATAAAACTTAATTTTATTATCTTAGATTTTAATTAGATTGGGTATTATTGTCATTTGACCATAAGATTTACTTTTCAATTTGTCATGTCCCATAAAATAATCAAATATGAAAATAAATAATACGAGGGATTAACAAAGTATTAGATATACTATCTTAAAATTATTAGTGACGGGAAACTAAATACTCCTTAATCATTTCCTTCAAAACAAACATAGCCTCTGTGCTCTTAATCTCTATCAATTATTGTTATTTACATATTGCTTCGAACATATATGTAACTTTCAACAGATATTTTAATCTTTTTTACACATTTATCTTTTTCAAGACTCCAGCATGTAAGTTTGGGATATACCTACAATAATAATTCGACCCTTTCATCTGGTTTACCTCACAATGAATATCATCTATATAAAATTTAACTTGATTGAACATCAAGGCACAGGAATAAATCGTATTTTATTTTACAAAATAAATAATTTTTATTTAAAATAAATTATTTAAGTTTAAACAGTTCAAAATGCAATTTGATCATATATATATATATATATATATATATATAGAGAGAGAGAGAGAGAGAGAGAGAGAGAGAGATCCAATCAAGTTAAAATAATTTTTGTATAGATCGTTTTCTCTTCATTAACTAAATGGTGTTCATTCATTGTGAAGTGTGAACCCATATAGAATTCATTAAGTTAGGTCTCTTGAGAGATTTTGTCGTTTTTAAGTCTATGTTCACCCGCCATTATAACTAGCTTTCGGCTTAATTGCTAGCTGGTTTTTAAAGAGTGCAGCTATTTCTAAATTAATATTGTTCTAGTGCAGGACACTGAGTGATCTTCTTGTGTAGTACAAGAGATAAAATAATGGCAATAATTATTGTAAAAAAAATAAAGTGTTGGATCCAACGCCACTCACATGTAATTATCTTGAGGTTTATAAGTACTGAGAGAAGCTTGATTCCATAGTGCCCTAATCAGCGAAATCATGTCATATTTTGATACTAATGCCTTTTTATTGAGTACAATCTTATATTTTGTAAATTTATATAATTAATATTTTATTTGTATATATTTGGGCTGAATTAGAGTCAAATTAAAAAGAAGCCTAATATATTTTGGGTTTTATAATTATATGGAATTAAAAGTTTAAAATTTTCTATAAATAAAACTTTATCATTTTAGTTATTGCATGGAGAGTTTAATTAATAGGGTAGAGATGTAAGGAGAGATCAAAATATACTGGGAACACGAGAGTCATCCTTAAATGAAGAAACAGAGTTTGTTTTAGAGTTCGAATTGTGAGTGTTGGGTTAAAAGAAGACAGAAAATTTGAGATGTTAGCTAGTAGAGAGAAGAGAAACGGGTATTGTACTCTTTCACATTCGATTTAATAGAATATTTTTTCTCTCTCTCAAAATTATGTTGGTGTGAAACTACGTAAATTCTCGATATTGATTATTTTTTGCTTTTTTTTTCTATGCGAATTTCTGCTTTTGTTTGCGTTCAGAAAATAGTACTCAAATCATAGCAAATGGTATTAGAACCGACAGTAATTAATTTGAAACCATGGTGAGTAATCAAAATAAGGTATTATTGTTGATTTTGATTCGTATAAATTAAATAATATTTTTTTACAGCACAAAAAGAATACACATTTGTGTAGACAGCATACAAAAATATATGAAATCCACCCAAATGTGTAGCATGCCCTTCTGCGAGAAAAAATTACTCGTGAAATAGTGTGTTCGGCGAAAGGGTAAATTGCTTACACTTACGAGCTATTGTAATGGCACGAATTTTGAGGCATTAAAATTTCAAAATCGATGCTTCTGTTGGGAGAATATCCAACGCCAAAATAAAATAAATGCTCGGGGATCCAGAAAATACATCTTTATTAAACTTTTAACAATTTACAATAATATGAAATTACAGAGAATGAAATAACAGGAATAATAAAATAGAATTTGCAAATCGAGTCCTGCAATCGCAGTTTCCTTAAGAATGATTCGCCGCCTACCGAGGGT
>JAOTRH010005481.1:0-20259 GCA_034768845.1 Heliamphora exappendiculata
TTGTCACAAAGTTGGCTTATGCTAAGAAGGTTATCTTTCAAACCATCAACAAGCAAAATATTTTCAATAGAAGGGGACAGAATTTTACCAATATAGTCAATTCCTATGATTTTTCCTTTGCTATTGTCTCCAAAAGTCACAAATTCGCAATCTTTTGGTTTGAGAGATGCAAACATCGATTGGTCGCCTGTCATGTGCCTTGAGAAAGCGCTATCGAGATACCACTTTCCCTCCTTGAATGAGGATTTGAGACATACCCGCAAGGAGAATCAAGTTTTGATCTTTGGTAGCTAAATTTTCTTGGGTCTTTTGGTGTTAGTTCTTTGAGAATGTGTTCCTTTAGAAACCCAAGCCTTCTTGACATAACTATTAGAGAATTTTCTGTGTGGACAGTGTGTGACAATGTGTCATTGCTTATAACAGTGAAAGCAAGTGACATTTGTATGATTTGATGATACTTTAACAAAAATATTGCCTAAGAATTTTTGTTTCTTCTTGGGCTTATAACCAATTCCAGCTTTGTGAAAAACACATTTTTGCATACCAAGAAGTTTATCCAAGTTATTCTTTCCTTGAGTGAACTTGTAAACTATTTTTGTGAGATCCTCAACTTTTTCACTTAAGGCTTTATTTTCTTCTTTCAAAACAGAAACTTGTTTTAGCAAGATAGATTTTTCATTTTTCAAAGTTTCAATTTCAGTTGAGGAGGAAAGAACTAGTTTTTTTAAAACAGAATTTTTTGCACCCAATTTTCTCAATTCATCATGCAAATCTTCAAATGCACTTTGCAATTCATCTAAAGAAAAAGGGTCAGGTGCTACCTCATCATTTTCTTTGGCCATGAGGCATAGATTTGCCAGTTCATTTTCCTCCTTTTCGTCCTCAGAGCTGCTGTCATCACTTTCATCCCAAGCAGCTATCATGGCCTTTTTGAGTCCCTTTTTGAATTATTTTTTGAGCTGAGAGCATTCAGCTTTGACGTATCCAGGTTTCTTACATTCGTAGCAGATTATTTCATCTTCCTTGTAATCTATTTTGAATCTGCTAGAATCGCCTTTGAACTTGTTAGGCTCTCCTTTGTATCATTCCTTCTTGAAGAATTTTATTCCTCCTTGTTTCTTATTTCTAAAAAATCGCTTGAATTTCTTTGTGACGAGAGCCATATATTCTTTTTCATCACTGAAGGATTTTTCTTCAGATTCTTCATCATGTGTTGAGGACTTAAAGGCGATGCCTTTCTTCTTTTTATTGTTGTCCTCTTCATCCATCTTGATGTTCATCTCATGGGTTATGAGAGAACCAAGAAGTTCTTCTAGGCTAAGCCTGTTCATGTTTTTGGCTTCTTGAATGGCCGTGACATTTGCTTCCCAACTCTTAGGCATGCACCTAAGAATTTTTCTTACCATCTCTGCATTAAAATAAATTCTTCCAAAAAATTTCAATCCATTTATAATGTCAGTGAAGTGAGTAAACATATCAGAAATTATTTCATCATGCTTCATTTTAAATAACTCATAGTTATGTACAAGCAGATTAATTTTTGACTCTTTCACTTAATTGGTACCCTCATGGGTAACTTCGAGTCTATCCCATATTTTTTTAGCTGTGTCACAAGTTGAGATCCTATTGAACTCGTTTGGATCAAGTGAGCAATACAGGAGATTCATGGCTTTAGCATTTTTTTGTATCTCCCTTATGTCCGTTTCAGTCCATTCGGCCTCTGGTTTAGGGACAGTAGCCCCTTTAACAGTTTTAGTGGGTCTTTTGGGTCCATTTATGATAACCTGTCAAAGGTCGTAATCTACTGCTTGAATATAGATTCTCATTCTAGCCTTCCAATAGTTATGATTTGTTCCATTGAACAAGGGAGGTTTATTGGTCGGTTGGCCTTTGGATTGGATAGGTCCGATACTAGTGGTTGCCATATAAAATTCTTAGACTATTAAGTCAAAGACAAGAGCCCAAGCTCTGATACCAATTGTTAGAACAAGGTAACCTAAGATGGGGTGAATTGGGTTTTTAAAAAAAAAAATAACAACTAAAAACTTTTTTCAAAACCCTTTTAATATTGTAATAAAATAAAGCAAATTAAGCAAATATTAAAGCAATACAAATATTAAAAGATGAGGGATAGAGAGATAGAACAGGACGCCAAGGATTTATAGTGGTTCAGCTTTATCTTAGCCTACGTCCACTCCTCAAGTTCTCCTTTGAGTATTTTCACTATATAGAATACTTCACGGGCGTATTCCAAGGCTTTACAATCTTTAAGACTTTGCTTGAATGAGCTGAATGTTTACGGGCACATTCACAAGCCTAACAGCTTCAAGAAGATCTTATGAAAATAAGCCCTTATTTTCTTCTAATATATCTTGAACTCTTTTTTGATGAGTTTTGCTCACTCACTCAAACGATAAAGGGTGACTCATTCTTGATTATAATAAATGAAGAGTAATTAATGAGAATCACTCACTCTCTTTACAGAAAAAATTTACAATGAATGAGAAGGTAAAGAGAGATGATGAACAAGAGCTGGAAATTCAGCAATAAATGAAAGCTTGAGATTTCTGAGATTGATTCAAGCAATGGAACAGTAAATTTAAGTCTCCAGTTAGAGTAAATGCTAAGAAGTTACTCCTTATATAAGCTCTTATGCATTCATGACCGTTGGAGGTAGGTGAGAGCAATAAATGTCAAAAATTTAGTCGTTGAGGTCTGCCGCGAGTTTGAATTTCTATTGCAGGTATCGACACAAATGTCTTTGGTGTCGACACAAATGTCTTTGGTGTCGACACAAAATGTCTAGGGCGGGGTCCCTTAAGTGGTTGGGTTGACACAGATATTCTAAGGGGTCGACACAATTCTACACTCTACCTTACCAACATCATGGTGTCGACACATTTAGATTTGGTGTCGACTCGTTTGAAACTTAGCGTCTGGAGAAACCACTTTGTGTCGACTCAACTTGACTTTGGTGTCGACACGAATTTCTACAGGAAGCCTTGGCTCTTTTGTGTCGACTCATCTTCAGTTGGTGTCGACTCTAATGTACTTCTAAATTCGAGAGGAGAAACTTTGTGTTGACTCATGTCTTCTTTGGTGTTGACACTAAATTTTGCAAGCAGCCTCGGGATTTTTGTGTCGACTCATCCTTAGTTGGTGTCAACACCTCAAAATTTACAGGTGGCTTCGGTTGTTTTGTGTCGACACAATTTCTATTTGTGTCGACCCAAACTTTTGGATACCAAAAGTGAGGATCACTTTTGTGTCGACACAAAACTAATTTGTGTCAACTCTTTTTGAGTCCTGAGAGCTTTGGCTCTTTTGTGTGGACACAAAACTAGTTTGTGCCGACACTAACGTTTTGATACCTGAAGATCAACTTCATACAAATGTTAAGTTGTCAAACCATTTGATCAATGGGTGTTGACGCACTTGATGATATTCAAGTATGCTTTGCCTTAAAAGTGTTTGACTTATTTTTCAATTGATTTCAACACAAAATATTCTCATTTAGGAATATGTAAGTGTTTTAATCCTTTTGAGAGTTAAGTCATTTTTTTGGCCAAGGTGTCAACTTAATTATTCAAAATGTGTTAACACGTTCATTTTGAGAATATAAAATATTATCCATTCAAATTTATTTAATTTTAAAAAATAAATTATAAAAATCATCAAAATCAAAATAAAAAGCCCTTGGGCTAACACCAAGGTCCACCACTTCGAGTGGGTGGCGCATGCATTCCTTTTCTACTTATTCAGGATAGCCTTATTCCCAAATATAGAGAATAGGGTGCACCTCCACTACCTCGCTACCATGATGGTGGTGGACCAGATCAGTATATATCACTGGGGAGGAGCTGCGTTGGCTACTTTGTACGGGTACATGAGTGCCGCCACCCAGACCACTAATCTGAGCATGGGCGGGTACTTGTGCATCTGTGAGGTATGTCTCTTTTCCCTGCTTTTTGTCTTCCTCTTTCAATTCCTTACCTATATATCTGATCCAACTGTACTGATGCCTTTCTTGATTCTCTACAGCTTTAGGCTTATAAGTTCTTAGGCATGCGCTAGCCGGTGAATTCCTGCGATGACCCTCTCGTAATCCCTCAGGCACTCCAATGGGGCAGATGATATTGGGCTACAAAGCCTGGCAGGAAGGACATAGACGATGACCGCCATTTTCTGGAAACTCTTACTCCTGACCGGGTATGTTACTCATGCTTCTATTAATTTTCATATCTTATTTTCTGCACATACTACTTTCTGACAAGTTTCCTTGCTTTTTAGGTACTCTAGGATATGTGGGTCGGCAAGGAGGAGCATGTTAGTGCCGACCTGATGCGGAGCCGTGAGGTTAGCCAGACCCGCGTCTTACTTGGGAGGCCATTCTGCAGAGGGTGGTACCTTGGTAAGCACGTGGTTCTACAGTCTTTCGTGTATGATCACTTTTGTATCCCGAGGATGCCTCCGGTCAGGATATGTCAAAATGACACTCTCTGCACGGCTGAGATTTCCCATGCCATGATGGGCATTGATGCTGCTACGCCAATCGAGGGTGAGGAACGTGACTATACAATCTTCGCCTGATAGAGGCTCATGCCTGCTATGGGTGCCTGTGCCGCCGTGCGGGGTCCTCCTCCCGTTGCCCCTGGTTCTATTCACCCTGAGCTGCCATGGACAATAAATACATACGTGGACGGGGACCTTCACCAGATCCATATCCCCGAGCCGGCAGCCTAGGATATACTTCTCCCTCCCGGTGTGGAGCAGTTACGTCCCTCATACTGCTCTTTATATCTGATTACCTAACTTTCATGCTTGACTATACTGACTCTGATACCTGACTTTACTGATTCTGATATCTGACTGTACTGATTCTGATCCTTTCCTTTGACAGATGCCCTGAGAGTGGTGTGACCAGTGTCTTCGCCTTATCTCTGGGTTGAGGGTCTTAGTTCGCCGTTGGGATGCTGCTTTCTGGGCCCAAGGTGCGGAGCCTCCTACTCCCCGGGGTGGCCCTGCTATGGTACCGTTTTCATTCTACTTACATTTCTGCACTTTTCCTTCTTGTTTGTACATATTTGCTGTTATCTAATGTGATCCTTTCCTTCTTTCTGTGCGGTCGAGGCAGAGTGCCGAGGATTTACGGTAGGTACACGACACCTACTGCTCAAGTTGTACCTGTTATACCTTCTGTTGGGACCTCTGTATTGGATTCCACTGATGCTGCTTCTTCCTCTCGTGCCCAGGCTTCTAGTACTGCACGGACTGCTATTGGCTCTGAGGGGGCGATGGAGCAGATTGAATCATCATTCGGGGAGCTGTCCCAGGGTGGCTACGTGGTCTGGAGGAAGAGGACCCGACGAGAGTGATTGTCCTACTGCCATCTGCAGATTTACTTTTCTTTGTTCATGGAGGCCAGCGCGCCTATTCTTGCTTGGGCCTGCGTACTGATTTGATACATTCTGATACTCTATTCTGGTTCATTACACTGGTTCACTACTCTTGATACACGCTGATACACTATTCTTGATACTCCCACTAATACATATTAACACATCATACCTGACACACTACACAGATACACTACACAGATACGATAGATGGGGCCTGCGTGCCTTTGGTTATTCTTTTGGCCTACGTGCCATGACATACATACACACATTACTTTACTTATGATGGGTTGGGCCTTCATGCCCTTTGGTTTACACTTTTGATTATCATGGATACCTTATGATTATTATATTACGAAAAATCATTTTTTGAATGCTTAATTTGATTGTGCATGATATATGATTCATGAGTTAAAACCCTGCTACACAAACTGCTTTTCCTTGTTGCGAGTTGTTTATGAGTTGTTGATTTGGGCACGTTAACAAAATGAGAAGAAGCTGTTAAAATTTCTGCATAAAAAAGGTGGCGGCTGTGAGTTTTGAACTTGTGACCATGGGTTTTGGATACGGCGGCCTGAACTTGCATGGAGAAAAGTTCGCGGCATAGAGCTTTAAAAATCATGGCCATAGGATTTAGGGAGAAAACGTGGCGGCTGTGAGATATGAAGTTGGCGGCTGTAGGAAAAAGATGGCGGTCGTGATAAAAGTTTTTGGCACGAAACTTTGAGCAGGTTCTGTTGGTTCCCTCCATTTCTGGTTCTATAAAAGGGGGCAACTGTTCCAGACCCCACTGTTCTGGATATCTTGGACTTTCCTTGCCTTCTTCATGGTCCACTCTTACAACAACTCCTTGTTGGCTTGAATGGTAGACTTCTCTCCGGTCGAGTGCAAGAACTTTCTCAACTTTGACTTAGATGCGCTATTCTCTTTACGAACGATGAGGATTGATTGGCATATTCTATAAGGAGTAGCCCAGCTGTGGGACCCCGAGGTGCATGTATTTTGTTATGGATACAAGGAGCTGTGTTCGACTCATTACCCATGATGGATTGATGCATCTTTGTGGCTTTTCCAGGTGTGAGGTGTCACTCATTACCCATGATGGATTCCTCGATGTAGCACGAATCATAGACCGCTTCGAGCTTCAGAGGTCTCTTGGTGACTTCTCTTTCCAGCTTCAGCGTCGTTATGCCCTTTGTATCTATTTTCTAGCTCGCTTCCTCTTGGGTCCTTCAAATGGGCAGGCTAGCTCTTCTTTGGTGGATGTGGTTCATTAGATCCATGAGCGTCGGGATCTTGTCCCATTAGTCCTTGTCGAGATACTCATTGGGCTTGATGTAGTTCATACTGAGGGTGCCCCTTACTTAGCCGGTAGTGCTCTACTGCTATAGGTGTTCGCTCAACTCTCCTTTTTGGGCATTTCTCTTGATTTTTTTGCTCAACTCTCATTTTTCTATTTTCTCTCTCAGCTCTCCTTTTTCTTTTTTTCTTCTCTATTTTTCCACTTAGATCTCCTTTTTCTTTGTTCTCTTAGGTTTGGCTAATGGAGAAGGTGAACTTGCTGGAGAAGCCTGTATCCGACAGTTACAGTGTGAAGTTCTTCGTCCACTATCAAGTTTATCGCCTTTGCTCGACTAAATTCGCTTGGAAGGGCTACCTCAATTCTCTAATTGGAAAGGATAACTCCTGGCTATGCCCCTGGCTGATGATATCTTTCATGACAACTGCCACCGTGGGTCATTCGAGGGTTCTGTTGGTCGGCTTGAAGCTGGCTACTTTCTATCATCCTTATCGCATCCTTCGTTAATTCGGACGTACTCAAATTAGGCTTGAGACCGCTGTGAGCCATCTGTACAGTTCTCCACATCGGGCCCCCTTCTTAGGTCAATACCAACAGGCTTGGTCCTCTCGACTGAGGGTACTAATTGGTAGGGATTTCGACAGCGGACTTTTTGAGGATTGCCGGGCTTGGTTGCAAACGGAGATAGAGCGTAGGGTAGGATAGGAAGGAGATGCAAAGAGGAGAAGGACTTGACTCTACTTTACCGTGTCCAAATATTTTGCTTGTTTCCCTTTTTAGTTTCTTAGGATGAGGACTTGCAAGCCTCTCTTGTTTTGAAATTTGAAACTGAGTTAGTAAAAACTTTTGATGAAAGTTTCTCCATTTTTAGTTTGAGGTGATCTCTAAAACTGTTCTTTTAGATTTTTGCTTTTTCAATGTAACCATTTTATTATAAAAACTTAAAATAAGCTTTTGTATTGACCCTACTACTCAAAACATGGTTACAAAAGGAGAGTTCAAACAGAGGTTTGGGCTGAACTTCTAACAGAAGCTGCTTACGTATCCCAAAGAAATGAGAATTAGGCCATAACGTAGTTCGAGGCTTAGATAACACTCGAGTATAGTCACTCTTCTTTTTGTGGGTTTTTCTCTCAAGAATTGAACTTTTTAAGCTGGTTCGAGTTGATGGGTGTGGAGAAAATATTTTCATCTAAATCCATGAGAATAGCAGCACCTCCTGACATTAGGGTCTTGACAAGGTAGGGCTCGGCCTAATTGGGCTTGAACTTACCCCTTGGATAAAAAACTAGGGCACTGATTTCTTTGAAGACTAAATCGCATTCCTTCAAGTTCTAGGGCTTAACCTTCTTGTTAAATGCCTGAGCCACCGTTCTTTGATATCCTTGAACATGGAACATCACTTTAAGCCTCCTTTTGTCAAATAAGAGTAACTCTTCGAATCTGTCCCTCTGCCATTCTGACTCAGGAATATTAGTTTCGGCCATTATTCTTTGAGACGGGATCTCCAATTCTGTAGGTAGAACTGCTTCTATTCCGTAAAGTAAAGCATACGACATTACCCTAGTAGAAGCTCTGATTGATGTTCGGTATCCCCAGAGCGCAAATGGTAACTTTTTCGGCCAGCCATTGCTTCCCTCTATCATTTTTTGTAGGATCTTCTTCACATTCTTATTTGCAGCTTCCACGGCTCCATTGGTTTGTGGTTTATATGGCGAAGACTTATGGCTGACGATCTGATATTCTTTCAAAAGTTCTAAAACTTCTCCTTGAAAGTGAAAGCCATTGTCAGAGATTATCTTGTATAGAACTCCGTACCGGTAGATTAGATTTTTCTTAATGAACTTGGGTACTTAGGAGGCCTTAAAGACTGAATAGAAGGTTGCTTTGACCCACTTTTTGAAGTAATCAATCGTTACAAGAATAAACTCGTGTCCATTCGATACCATGGGTGTAACCTTCCCTATCACGTCGATTCTCCAAACTGAGAATGGCCATGGCGAGGTCATGTTATAAAGCTGAGACGGTGGTACATGCATGAGGTTTACATGGATTTGGCAAAGTAGTCAACTCGTGATCCAAAAATACCCTTGGTGTCGGATCTTTTTAGCCAGCATCATCCCACTCAAATGAGCTCTGCAAGCTCCTTTATGAATGTCTCTCATCAACTCGTGTCCCTTTTTTGTGTCAACACAAAGCTTATTGACCCCCAGATATCCTATACAGTCTTCCTCCACATATTACAAATTGCGCAGCGAGTCTCTTGATGGCTCTTTGATCCTTTTTACTAGTTCGGCTAGGATACAATCCCTTCTCAAAGAAATGTTGAATGTTGTGATACCATGGTAGCCCATCATTGACCTCTTGGGTAATGGTGACATTACTTATTACGGGCATATCCCTTTGTTGAATCTTCAAAGGCCTCATCCTTATCTTAGGTGGTATGTCTATCATCGACGCTAAAGTAGCCAAGGCGTCGGCAAACTTACTCTGTAGTCTCATAACATGGGTGAACGCTACACTCTTGAACCAGGGAATTATTAACTCGAGTTCTCGGTGATACTAGATCAAATTTTCTTCATTAACCTTTCACTCTCCTTTTGCTTAGGAGATAACTAAAGCTGAGTCTTCTATAACCTCAAACTTTCTTGCCCCCAGTTCCAAGGCAGCTTCCATTCTGGCTAAGTAAGCTTCATACTCGGCCTGATTGTTAGTGACCTCAAAACTCAACTTAAAAGCCAATGGGATATGGGAATAATTAGAGTGATGAGAAGTATCCCTATTTCGTACCCGTATTGGTTCAAAGCTCCATCGAAATAGAGGGTCCACAGATCCTTCTCAATTTTAACACTTGTTCATCAGGAAACTCAAACTTGGGTTCTTCTTCTCCTTCAATAGGGTGATTGGCCAAAAATTCTACAACGGCTCTTTCTTTTACGAATTTTGTTTTGACGCACTACAAGTCGAATTCAGCTAGCTTGAGCAACCAGCGAGCCAACTTCCCTATCAGTGTTAGGTTCTCGAAGAGGTATTGGAGCGGGTCCATCCTTGAGATTGAAACAACTCAATATGCTAGCATGGAATGTAGTAACTTCCTAGATGCCTAGACTAGCACCCAACAAGTCTTTTCTAAAGGAATATACCGACGCTCACAATATGTTATCTTCTTACTCAAGTAGTAAACAGCTCTTTCTATCTTGGCTTCGTCTTCTCGCGTAAGCATACATCCCACTGCCGAATTAATCACTGGTAGGTATAATATCAGAGGATTACCGGGTTCTGGTGGTGACAGGACTGAAGGGTTTTGCAAGTATTCTCATATGGCTTCAAAAGCATCCTGACACTACTGATCCCACTGAAAGTTGGTTCCTTTCTTCAAAAGTCAGAACATAGGTTCATAGGTGGTGGTTAGCTTGGCAACAAATCGGCTAATGAACTGAACCTTCCTCAAAAAGCTCCTTACATCCTTCTCGGTCTTCGAAGAAGGCATTTCGAGGATAGTTTTGATCTTTAATGGGTCTACCTCTATGCCTCACTGTGTGATCATAAACCCAAGCATCTTCTGTGCTATAACTCCAAAGGCACACTTATGTGGATTTAGACGCATCCTGTACTTTCTAATTCACTCGAAGAACTTTCTTAGTGCGATAACATGCCCTTCTCGGGTTTTGGACTTCACAATCATGTCATTCACATATACCTCTACTTCTTTGTGTATCATGTTGTGTAGTAATGTGGTTGCAGCCCTTTGGTAGGTTGCTCCTGCGTTCTTCAGTCCGAACGGTATGACCCTATAACAATAGGTGCCCCAAGGTGTTGTGAAGGTTGTCATCTCTCGATCTTCTTGCGCCATCAAAATCTGATTGTACCCTGAAAATTCGTCCATGAAAGACAAGAGCGCATTCTTAGTGGTGTTGTCTACCAATACGTGTATATCGGGGAGAGGGAAGTTGTCCTTCGGACTAGCCCTGTTGAGATCCCTAAAGTCGATGCATACTCGGATCCTTTCATTTTTCTTTGGCATTGAGACGATGTTAGCAACCCACTTCGGGTATTCTGTGACCATAAAAAATCCAACATCTATCTGCTTGGTAACTTCCTCCTTGATCTTGAGAACCTAATCTGGCCTGATCCTTGTCAGCTTTTTCTTGACAGGTTTGGCCTCGGGGTATAGACGGATTTGGTACCGGACAATGTCGGCGTCTATGCCGGGTATGTCTTCGTAGGACCATGGAAAAATATCTTTAAATTCTTTTAATAAAAGGAATAATTGCTCACGTTTTTCTAAAGACAGTGTAGAACCAACCTGAACTAGTTGTGGATCTTTTTCATCATTGAGATTTATTAAAACAGTTTCTTCAACTACAGGTTTACCTTGCATTTCTTCTTCTTTTTCAATCAAAAATTTTAATTCTTGAGGGATATCCTCCTTGAATTCATTAAAATCTTCATAATCAAGACAAGATATTTGAGGCAAAAAATCTGGTTTTAGTTCATTGATTTCAAAAGAAGTTACAGCCTGAGATTCAAAATAAAAGGGGCTCAAGATGCCAACAGATACATTCCCGGCCGACCCATCATTACAGACATTGTTCACAGACTTGGTGAAAACAATTTCAATAGACTCGGACTGCAACTAACTTGTTACAACATGCATAAGAAAAGTCTCAAAAAACTAACTTATTTTCATTTTAGAAGCATCCATGATAAGTGTGGTGTAATTCGCAGGCACGTTGGCTTCCATCAACAGCACATCCTTATCTTCATCATTGCCTATACGCACTTAGGCCATCTCTTCATCGAAGAAAGAACTCAGATCTCGTTCCTCGTAATGAACCAGCCAATCTGTTAGCACCTTCTCAGTGAATCCTATCTTCTATATTTCTGCTTCTTCCTCACTATTAGACAATCGATGGCTGAAAAAGATCTCCAACCCCGGCAGCTTCTGTTTAGTCTTCACCTCTATCCACGGTTCGAGAAATCCACAATAAGGGAAATCATCCCCTTCTTTGACAAAGCGCCCTTTCAATGTTGGCCTATATTTTTCCATCTTTGGCACTCCCAATTCTGTCTTGTATCCCAGTCCGTATCTATGGCAATTATGGTGCATGGGGATTGGTTCCGAAATTCCTTGTAAGTGCTTCCCTAGTCCCATTCCTGGAAAATAAGACATTGTCTTCATCATTTCTACAACCTTCGGGTTCACATAATTTTCCTCCTCGTTCATCAAAGCTTGGATAGCTTTAGTCTCGTCAAAGTTAAACCCACTTAGAAGGAGATCCTCTTCCCTATGTTGAATCTCAAGGAACAGGGTAGTGTCACTGATCAAGTTTGGCAAGCCAGTTTCACCCGAAATGGTGACAGTTACTCATTCCTTAATTAGTTTCACCTTTTGGTTCAAAATTAACGGAACTGCTCTAACTATCGGTTCATGTAGTCATGGTCTACCCAATAAAAGATTGAACGAGGCTGGTGCACATTGAGAACACGAAACTCTACTTCGTTCTCCAGCGTTCCCACTACCACAGCAAAAGTTACTAGGCCCAGCACATCTCTTCTTGTATTATCATATGCTCATACTCCTTGCGCACTTGACTTGAAGTCGTGCGTCTTCAGTCCTAAATAATAAGCAGTTCGTAGTGGGGACACATTGAGAGCATAACCATTGTCAACCAAGACGACCGGCACCTATTTCCCCAAACATTGGACGATTAGATGTAATTACTTGTTGTGAGACGGCCTTTCGGTCGGAAAGTCTTTGTCATTGAAGGCAACAACATTGGTATGCTTTTCAGGCATAAGCATTCCAACCAACTGATCGGGAGATATGTCGATTAGGATGTCTACACTGTTCAAAGTTTTCAAAATGACCTGTCGATGCTTATGGGATGCCACAAGTAACACCCAAATGCTCACATTAACCTGTGTCTTCTTGAGTTGCTTTAAAACTATGTCTTCCTCTTCGCTGTTAGATATTTTTGCTTGCTTCCTCGGTTCTTCCATACCCCTACTTGGTTGCCCATTCTCTAACTAAACGGGCTTAAAATGCCTCCTGCTTCTCGTCAGATGTTCTATCTGTTTTTTTGGTTCTCAAAGACCTTCGAATTGGTCGGTTACTTCTTGAATTTCGACCACCGAGTATCCTTTCTCTCGAAAAACCCAAAAATCATATGTGTTGATCTTCCTCTAATTTTCTTCCTCGTTAACTTCTCTATCTCCCCAGAGATCCTCCTCGATTCCCATTACGTTTTGTGAAAATCAATAAGATTCTTCACTGATATCAGTTTCTATATTAAAGAGTTGTGGTAGTGATACCCCATCAAACGAGTCTTCATAATCATTGGGTGGGGGAGGACCCTAAGGTTCCCACGAGCGTCCATGGTCATATGACTTTTTCACAATCGAATTCCATTCTGGCACATCATTCCCTTTGTCGTATTCTATATCCATGAACTCCTGCTCTATTTCTTCTAATTTTCACATTTTGTTATCTTCTTGGTACTCCACTTCGAGAAAACGTAAGATCGGTCTCTCGGGTAGAGGTATTCTTGGTTTTGGCTCATGAAGAGGAATGATGTATACGAAGGGGTCAAACACAAAACTTGCAACTCCCAACAAATTCACTTGCGGTGAGTTTTCCTCCTCCTCCTGCTCATTCTTCTTCCCGGTTTCCTCACTGGCTGGTGGATTTTCTTCCTGTGTACTCTCGCTATTGATCTCCTTTCCTTTCAAAGGGTCTCTTATCTCTGATGCTATTTTCTGTCTCTTAAATTCTAAAGCCCTGGTTGGCTTCCCTATACCAGGCTGCCCCTCGGTGCTATGCTGTATAGTCTCTTGGAACAATTGGGACATGGCATTTGATGTTAGCTCCAGCTTCCTATAACTCATCTAATACCTCAAGGCGGGCCAAATCCTCTCACAAGCTTCTGATTTCTTCATCCTTCTCATCATCATCATTGACAGTGGGATGAACTTCTTCCTCATGGACGATAAGGATCGAAAAGTTATCGAAATCATCTTCTATTAGGTCCTAAATAAGGTCGTTAATTAACAACACCTCTTGACCAAATGGCAAAATTGTAACTGGTTTTGGCTTTATTGTAGAAAGTACAAATTTGGTGGGGTCAAAACTTGTTAACCTTTCTTCAATAGCGTTCATATTCTGTTGATTTATATGATTTGGTAGAGGATTAGTAGTGACATTTGGCTTTTGAATGGCAGTCGGTGGGGGAATCACCTTGTTGTCTATTAATTCTTGGATCTCATGCCAAAGCCTCATACAGTTGTTGGTTAAGTAATCGTGCCCCTGTGAAAGGCATAGTACTGGGTCAGATTATATTTGGGCAGTGAAGGACTTGGAGGAGGGGTCGGCTTCAAATGCTTTAGGAGACCCCTCTCGATTAGACAACTCAAGATAGAAGTTAAAGGTACGGTGAGTTGGGTGAAAATTCTTTTTTTGGTTTTAGGGTTGATTTTGGGTAGCTGCCAGGATGAATGGGCTAGCTTAATTTGGGTTGGAATTCAGCAGGTTCACTTTATAGCTTCGGTTCACGGCATTGGTGGTATTATTCGAATTGTTGGCATACGATTTCCAAACTGTTCTTTGGCTCAATTCTATGTTTTCAATATCCCCAAACTGTAGTATATCCTTTATCTGTATCTCGGCATCGAAAGCTTATTCAAATGCCATCAGCGGCTGTGTTATAAGATATTTACGGAATTATAGCTATAAGTTCTTCACCATTATTCTCACTTGTTCCTTCTTAGTGGGTTGGTTGGTCATTTTCGCTTCCTTAGCCCTCCATCGGGTCAGAAACTCAGCAAAAGACTCTTTGGCCTCCTACCGGGTAGTCTCAAGTTCCTAAGTGGTGACATCGACTTGGATGTTATAGTTATACTGGTTGACAAATGCAGTAGCAATGTCCTACCATGTTTTTGTCTTTGCAGCATCCAAAGACAGGAACCATTTATGAGCAGCTCTTGACAAAGACCGCTGGAAGTGCTGAGCTTTCAACTGATCACTGATTCCCATCGGTGACAAGGTTCCTACATACATCCTCAGATGGATCCTCGAATGTTTGGTCCCGTCAAATCTCACCATATTGGGCATCTTAAACTTCTCGGGAAGCTTAGCAATGGGGAACAGATAGAATCCCTCGACATCCAACATGTAGTCTTTAACTCCTCGATCTTTCCTCAAAATCTTTCCCAATTTGTCAACCTTATCAGATAAGATCGATTCCTTCGTGGCTAGGGTCTCTAGGATTCTCGGTCAAAAGAGCTGTGCAACTACTTGTTGGACTCCGTCTTCTTGGTCGTTCGGGAGAACTGGATTAGGGTCTATAGCCCGGGTCTATAATACCTAAATTTGAGCCTGACATTGAGTCTGGATCCTAGCTAGCCTGATTGGTCACTATAGTGTTGATTCCCTCAACTATCCGTCGTAATTCAAGAATTTCCCTCATCATGTCTGCTATAGTTAATTTTGGATCTGTCATCGGTATCCTCAGCTGATCTACGCGTCTAAGTCTTTTACTCTAAGATCGGGCCCAAGTGCGTATAGGTTCTTCTTTGCACAGAGCTATTATCCTAGGTCTCTGAACTGAAAGGACTCGTAAATCAGAGGACTTGTTAGTCGGGCCTAACTCGAAATAACTCGCTTTCGACGATAAGGTGCGGGAATGAAAACTAGTCCTAATTGGGGTCCTAGCTATACAAATAAAATCATCCATAAAAGAAAATCACATAGCCTTAGAAGATTTATAAATCTTAAAAGAAAGGGTTCTAAGAAACTATATGCTCATGAGAAGGCTGGTAGGTTTGTACTAAGTATACCTTCTGAATAGAGTCAAGAATATACCTCCCATGCTAGGTAATGACGCAAGGCATGGTCAAACGGTACACAATAACTCTTTTTACCACATCTATGGAAGCATGTGGCCAGAAAGCTTGTTGGCTTCCCTGATATAGCCCCAAGATAGTAAACTAACCAGGGTATTGGGTAGGCAGAGCGAGGGCTTGAGAACCAAGTACATAAATATACAAATATAAATGCGAATACTGATGAAAAGTTTACAACAAGAACCATTAACATTTCAAGTTAAGCCCTCTTATGATTTTTTTAAAAAATCAGTCCCCAACAGAGTCACCAGAAAAGTTGCGGGTATTATTTTCGGGGGAGATGGTGCATCGAATATTTATTATTTTTAGGAAAAGATGTCATTTTCTTTTAAAATAAGAAAATCCAAGGTATCCGAGCATGCTTTTTAGAAAAAAAATGGAGTCATCATTTGATTTTTGAGAAAAATCAAGAAAAATAAAAAGAAAGCTACGGGTTTTTTAAAAATGTAACTAGAGAAAAAGAGGGTTCGGGGGCTAAGGTACGAAAAGGAAAGGTGTTAGGAACATTTTTCGCCCAACTGTGAGGTTGGCCTCTGCTTTGTCAATAATGTTTCTTGTTGTAAACTTTTTAAAGATAATATATACAGAATAGGAGATTAAAGAGAGTTCAAATAAAATCAAGCAAAGAAATAAAATCCTACTTATGATTTTAGAGTTATGCAATTTGGTTATTATTTCTAAATATGCCACACGTATTGTTTGAGCAAAGCAAAGCGAAAAACATGTGAGTAAACGATAAAACGAACAAATAAGGGTCTAAGGGTCATGTAACAATGTTACTGTCCCTATCATGCTATGAACATGCTATATAGTATAAATAGAAAAGATTTGAACACCATTCTTAAGCTACTGGACATGCAAAAAACTCACGGTCATAGCAACAACTGTCGCGGCCGTGACAAATATCAGGTTACTATGAGAAATATAATAAAATAAGCTCACGGCTGTGACAAATAAAAGTCGCGGCCAAGGTTTTTAAGGATCTAGAAAGGGTATAATCGACATACAAGGTTTAAGAACGACTCAAATGGATAAGACATGCAGGACAAATACCATAACCTATTTATTTTAGGTTAGATCTGCCACCCTTCATCCTCTATACAAGCAATATTTCAAAACAGAATACACAGGATATTAAAAACAGTTAACAGATTGCTTGAAATACATTTTTCATGTCATTGGCCTCATAAAACCTCATAGCCATAACAAATGGATATTGCGGCCGGGAGATATGCGAAGAAAAACGTGTGGCCATGGGAAAATAAATGACAGCCGTTACTGTTAGTTTAATAAAGCATACGGTCGTGCCATTAAAAGGTTACATTCGTTATGTTTTTATAACTACAGAACATATAAAAGGAAAGGTATACGGAATGGAGATCATGACCCATTTGATCTAGGCCAGATCTACCATTCATTCCCCAACAAGAACTTATATTGGGGTACAGAAAAGAGTAAAGCAAAATAGAATAAGGAAAATAGAGATAAGCCTTGAAAAAAACAAATAACACAGAGTTTCGAAAAGAGTTTTTATGTTTTTAGCCTTTAAACAAATGTCACAGCCGAGACAGTTGAATGTCACGGCCGTGAGAAAGGTAAGCAAGAAGGTATTGGCCAAGTTCACAAAAGTAACGGCCGTGATTGTAGGTTTAATAAAATATGCGGCCGTGACATTGAAAGGTTGCGGCTATCATACTTCTAGAACCTCATAAATCTTTTGATGTGCTTAGTGTGCTTGTGAGCGTTAAAACGAAATAAAAATGACTACAATATACGAAACAGAAAGCTACTGATACATTGTTATAAGAAAAACTTGAATGAACAATGCTTAGATTGAAATGAATGACAAATAAACAATGAAAACAAATGGAAATCTTATCCATGACACCCTCGGGGGAAAAAGATAAGGGTTTAGAAGAATGTCATGGGTTTCTATGGTTATCTCGTGTGAATATTCACCCTAAATGGCTCATCGGGTGTGAGAATAGACTACCTTCGAGCAAGAACTCCCTCAATGCAAGTAAGAACACGAACAATGCTCAAAAAGCATGGAATAGATGGGAGAGTATCGAGTGGGGGTGTATTTGGGCAGAGTTTGGATATCCAGGTTGCTTCTTTTCTTGTTTCTTATGAAAAATGATGCCTATTTACCGGCAAGGTGGGTAACACTGACCCCTTCTAGAATGCTGCCACATGTCCAAAAAGTGGTAATAGTGACGGCCGCTACTTTTTTGCTTTTGTACAGTGACGACCGCTACCTTTATGGTAATGAAAAAGACAACTCCGACTTTCAAAAGTCGCGGCTAGGCTTAGGGTTTCAAAAAGTGGCAGGCGTGACAAAAGAAGTCGCAACTTGCTTTAGGATTTTCAAAAAGGTAGCGGCCGTGAAAGAAAAGACAGGGCCTGTTCTAGGGTTTTCAAAAAGGTGGCGGCCATAAGGAAAAAAATGTCACGACCTGAGGGTTTTTGGTGGTTTTCTTTAGTTTTGAGCTGAATTCTTGATTTAACTTACTTGGGAGTATTTTTTAGCATAACTCTCATTTCTTCGTCATTGGAGCACATTTGAGATGGGTGCCTAAGATTCGACTTGGTCAAATTGGGGTGCATACACTTCCGCCTTAAATACTTTGAATTTCTCAAAACATTCAGACTTACTGTATATCAAATAAATGTATCCACATCTTGAGTAATCGTCAATAAAAGTGATAAAATACTCAAAGTTTTCTCTAACCCGAATAGTTATAAGTCCACATAAGTCAAAGTGAACTAGTTCTAACAGTTATTTACCTCTATAGCCTTTATCCGAAAATGGCCTCCTGGTCATTTTACCCTCCAAGCAGGATTTACAGACTGAAAGTGTCTCTACTTTCAATTAACTCAAAGGTCCATCTTTAACAAGTCAATTTATCCTTTCATATTAATAGGACCTAGGCGTAAGCGTCAAAGATACATTTGGTTCATTAAAAAAGGAACCTTTCTCTTAAATGGTCAATTAGATGTATTATTCAATTCATTTAGCTATAGTACTGTAGGAGAGATAAGAGTAATAACATAAAGATCAGCCTCCAATGTAGCAGAATAGATAAACTGTTTATTATCCTTAATATCTACAGAGTTATTAAAATAAATCAAATATTCGTCTATAACCAATCTAGAAACAGAAATTAAAATTTTTCTAATGGAAAGTACATAAAATAATCTCTCAATATTAAAACTCGATCTCTATTAAAAATTGAGAGTGATATCTCCCCTTACAACTACTGTCACCATTGTATTATTGTCCATGTGCAGGTAAATCTCCCCATCACTAAGTTGTCTAATTTTTTAGAACCTCTGCAAAGAATTACAGACATGATTAGTGGCTCCTATATCTATATACTAGGTACCGGTAGATAATACCGCTAAACATGTTTCCAAAATTAGTGAACAGAAATTATCTTTTGTTGTTTTGCTTGCCAAGATAAATTAGACATAATTTTTTTTAGTGTCCTGTTTGGTTGTAATGAAAACATCTTTCTTTTAATTTTTCTACACTAGTCCGTGGCCCACTAATTGTCTTAAAAATCGTGCCATCCTGTTTCTGAACCTTTTTTTTTCTTGTTTTTCGGCTTAGAGAAAGAACATTTTTCAAAAACAAACACATTTTCTAACTTCCTAAGAACACCCTTGGCAGTTAAAACAATATTCAGATTCCTTTTTTAGTCAACATAATTTGAACCGGTAAGTTTGTTTGTTTTTTAGTATAGTTGTGTGTGGATTGAAAGTTATTTTAATATTAAGAAACACATAATTAAAAAATATTTATTATGATGAGCAAAATTTTAAATTTTATTTTAAAATTGATTTTTTTTATAATTTTAAAAAAAATTTACCAGCAGCCTAGTACACTGTAAATAGCATGCCTCGATGGGAAAGACATCTACTATTCATCATTTTTTCAAACCGGCCAATTCCTATTAATTTTACTATCTAGACAATAGATCTTGCAAGTAAAATTAAATAGCTGATGTAGTTTTAGTCCAATAAATAATAGTAATGACTTAAATGGAGAGAGTACTATTATTTACAGCTAAGTGTAAATCATCACTTAATTTCGAATCAATTGCTTCGTAATGAACCATTCAGATGGAGAAGTGATTTACACTAACAACTATTCATAATTATCCCTAAAGGAGGTACATATTGGTGATCTCGTAGTTAATTTCGTCCGATGGAGAGAAATGCCTTAATGCTAATATACAAAATTAATTATATTACCAACGAACTAATAATGGAGACTGCGAGATTTATCTGTGAATACATTCCCTCACTTAGTTTTTAAAACATTTTTTAGGCATATAAAATTTATTTAATTAAAATAAATTTATAATTTTTGAAAACTACACGTTACAAAAGATTTCGATTTTTAAACCACATTTATGTTTTTTATATGTAATAAATAAAATTCCTAAATTCTATTTATTTAAAAAATTAACTTTAAATAAAAATTAAGAATTTAATTTTATTTTTCATTACATATATTTTGAAAAAATAAATTATTAAATTAAACTCTTTTTAATTAATTGAAAAAATTCAAAATTAATCGTCATATTTTTCAAGATATCTAATTTAAAAATCTTAAACGTATTTTTATATAACAAAATATAATTCCAAAATTTTCTT
>JAOTRH010005491.1:0-23790 GCA_034768845.1 Heliamphora exappendiculata
AGATTTTAAATAATTATTTGTTTACTTTTTTTGACCTATATTATTATATTATTATATATATTACTTGTATAAAAAGTATTAGGTCAAAATAATGCTTAATTTTTACATTTTTTTCTCATTTTTAAACTTAAAAGGGAAAAAAATAGCTTTTTGAGCACATTCTCCTAGGTGGCCGGCCATGCAAGGGGAATTTGGTCATTTTTTGTTATTTATTTATTATATATAAATATCTACTTTTGGGTGTCCATGTGTCAAATTTTGAATTTTTAGGACCTTTTGCTATACTAGGGATAAAATGGTTATTTTACCATAATTAGGAGAATTTTTAATTTTTAATTTTATATTTTATATTATTTACTTAATTTAAGCTATTCCGGGACTTTTTTGAGTATTAGGATTTTGTCTCTGGGTATTTGGTCATTTTAGGGTTTTCGAGTCAAATTAGGGTTTCGGGTTGAGTTAGAGTTTCTCTCGTTCATGCAGCAACCTAAACTCTCATTGTCTATCCGTCGCTAATATTAGGAGTTGAGTTAAATCGCTCTATGGATAGTTACAGTTCGGGCTGTTACAACTAGGGTCTGGGCCGGGTTGTTACAATCTAGATGATTACTACTAGGGTCCGGACTGGGGTGTTACAATTCACACGAGTCTTAAATACAGTTCGCAAATGATTCTATCCATGCCATAATTCATCACATGCAATCCATGTACCTTTTCAGGCTTTCACCGAGGGACCTCAGCCCCAACTAATGCACATTCTTGGACTTTCACCGAGGGATCGCAACCCCAACTATTGCCTTGTTGACCAGAGCCAACGTATACAACTATTGCACCTTCTCGAACTTTTACCGAGGGACCTTAGCCCCAACTATTGCACCTTATCGGACTTTGAACGAGGGACCTCAGCCCTAACTAATGCCTTGTTAACCAGAGTTAACATATATTTTCACGGACTTTCACCGTAGGACCAATATACGCCCCAACATATGCATCTTTATGGACTTTCACCGAGAGACCAATATCCACCCCAACATATGCAACCTTATAATCAGAGTTTCAACAAGTGCAACACATGCATATATAAAACCAGAGTTTTAAGTGCATCTAAACCACATAAGATCACATATGACCACATATCCATCCAACCACATGCGTGAATAAAACTAACTAGAGTTTTACAAGCACCAAAGCAT
Source organism: Heliamphora exappendiculata (assembly GCA_034768845.1). NCBI lineage: Eukaryota > Viridiplantae > Streptophyta > Magnoliopsida > Ericales > Sarraceniaceae > Heliamphora > Heliamphora exappendiculata. Next base: position 1,194 of record JAOTRH010005491.1, read on the forward strand.
GTGTAACCATGATGTTCCCCATAACGATGCCACACAACCCGTTACGACATCACATGCCAAACACCCGACACAACCAACACCATACAGAACAAAACCTAACCAAAGGCCAAAACCAAACCTCCCACAAGATGGTTCTTACCAAACCCCATCTCTAGAAAGAACATTGGACCCCACATCCTGCACCTAACGATGCACCAACCACTACGCACATAACCGTGCACTAACACCCCGCATGAAATGACTAACACCCCTCTCCGTGATTTCAGTCGGTAGGACCCCATAATCCAATCAACTAAAAACCACTACAGGAGAGCTATCGATTGAGCCCCATAACCCGACCGACTGAAAGGCCACCACACGACTAACTCGGATCAACACACGCCCAACACGGCGAACACGAACCTACACACGTCCAACACGACAAACACGAACCTACACACACCCAACATAGCAAACACAGACCCACACACACCCAACACGGCCAAAAGAAACCCCTAAGGCCCCAACACGACCAAAAGAAAATGGGTCAACACAAACCGCGAAAGTGTCGACACAAACATAAAAGGTGTCGACACAAACAGCAAAAGTGTCGACACAAAACAACAGCAATGTAGTTAACACAAGCAGAAAGAAAAATGGTCGATACCAACAGCGAAAGTGTTGACACAAACAGAAAAGGTGTTGACACAAAACAACCGCAGCATAGACAACCCAAACAGAAGGAAAAGGCGTTGACACAAACAGCAGAAGTATCGACATAAACAGAAAAGGTGTCAACATAAATAGAAAAAGTGTCGACACAAAAGCAACAAATTCACATTTTCAAACCAGACGGTTGAACGACGACGAAAAACAAGCCTTAGTAACGGAAAAAGCTTCTTAGCCCTAAATTAAACCATCCAAACACCCATTCTACAACCCATGGACATACACAAGCCCAAATAAACACTCGCCCACTCGACGCCTCGAATCACGTGAAAAAAAAAAAACTTCGACGGAATAAAATTCTGTCAGGATGAACGCGTAGTCCACCACGAGGAGATTAAGGATCTATTATCTGATCGTCAAAAACTGAGCCCCAGGCCCCCGAGAATCTAGAGAGAAGGCAGAGCTTTTGTTTGGAAAAAGAAAACTTAGCCACCAAGTTTTCAAAATATCTCCACAAAATATTTAAGGCTAGATATTTATAGGCCACGAAAATATTTATTTTTTTAAAATTTGCACCACCACACCCAACGGTCTTGGGAACCAACCCACATGTGTATTTAAACTCGAACATGCATAAAAACCTATATGAACATGCTGAAACGAAAACGATAAACATGAGTCGAAAAATGCCAAAAAAAAAACGGGTCAGGATCTCACAGGAGAGATAAAATATGCAAAATAAGCAGAAACACAGAATGGAGATGGAGTAATGGTTGGGTGAAGGAGAAGGCTAGTTAAACTTAGAGTATCTGGTAGTATGAACACTTATGGCGTAAATAGTCTAAATCAAAATCTGAATCGTAATGCCTTAAGAGCACGACTGCCCCTCCTATTTATAACCCTCTGATGGAGTTATTAGGATTAGAATGAAACTCCTAAGAGATATGATCAGATCATGAAAGATAATCTCAAAGATCATGAGATCTTATCTGAATACATAGAATCAGTGTTCTACTTTAATTCGATAGGTCAACCCATGGACACCCAGTGGGTACCCAACTCACTCAGGTCGAGTGACTCCAAGTCACTTGAGTTACTCGAGTAGGTGAGCTTGGGGTTTGCTATGGTTCAACAAATTTTTTCCTTAACCACCAAGCCACGTGTTTCCTAATGTCCTGTATAGAATTATAATGCCATTGTCTCATTTGTCTCTGAGACATTCATTTGATTCTCAAAGAAATCTATGATCATATAGTCTATGCTATATTTTGTCTATTCAGTCAATGCTGAGCCACATAATCTGTGCTATGTCATCATAATTGGACAATTAGAGCTACACTAACAATCTATGTTGTTTTCATTGTCTGTGCTATTGCCATATAATCTCATAGTTTATACTATGATTCATAGTATGTGCTATGAAATGTCATCACTCATAGTCAGGGCTACACTACATAGTCTGCGCTATGTTTTCTATTCACCGATGAGCAGTTGTAATTTAGCCAAACTATTGGAGAACTCAATAGCTTGGGGTTTTTGTAACTTGAGTAACTCGAGTTTAGTATACAGTATTCTGTAATCTCCATGTTTTTCATTTAGACCAATACAGGTGGCCGAGTTACTTAGGGGCCCTATGGATCAAGTTTTGAGTATTTATCCATATAGTTCGGTAACCAGGCTCTATTTGATTATTCGATTCATTATTAGAGCAGACACGAGCAGCTTGAGTTACTTAGGACACCCGAGCGACTCGGTCATACAAATGCATAACCGTCTCTGTGGTCTTCATTCGAGTCGCTCAACTGTTCACGAATATCTTGTTTTCCTCAAATCATGGGTGTATTTTAAGTGATTATTATCATTTGGATGTCGCTGCTTCCTGATCATTATCTTCGAAATGATGCCTATTCATTTTTCCCTTGCTTGCTACGTCGGGTGTCACTTGAGTTGCTTTGAATTGCTGAATTAATCAGATCATTAATGTCTCGATGATTTATCGCGTATTAGAGTCACCTAAATTTTTCCCCTATGTGTGCATGAGTTGCATGCATTCCTTTTTTGCATGTCATCGCATCGCCTCTCTTCCCAACATTGGTGCCATTAATGCCTTGTGACCTGCGACATTCCCTTTCTTCTTATTTAGGCCTTGTTTCGGCCTTAGGTAGTTCCCACTAATTTCATAACTTCTTGAGTACTCTTTCCTCCTTTGCTTCAACCTTCTTTCTTGCACTCAAATACTTTCGCCGTCATGGCTAGCCGTGCTAATCGCTTTTCTGCTAACATCAACATCAGCGACAATGGTGTTTACCTAGAGCATCGCCCTGCTATGCCTCAAACTAAGTGGCGTAGGCCCCATTCTTTGGTGGCAAGAACAATACATTCTAGCGATCAGTAGATGCTTTCACCCCCAGTTCGATCACCATCATTCGACCTTTACTTCTTTATCCGGAAGCAACTCCCAAGGATGCGAAGATGATTACTCCCTCTTAAATCGCTCGTCTGCAAATCGAGCAGGGTGACTACTCTTATTCCTTTCTTTAGTTTAAAACCACTTCAGGCACCACTTTTGGTTAGTCAGAATGGGTTGATGAGATGATTCACGACGAGGTCTATCGTCCCATTTTGGATTAGTCAGGGATCCTTTCGGCGGTCCTTCTTTTCTAAACAATTCACATTCGTCGGAGTATTGCTAGCTCGGAGGCCTTAATCAATCACTAGAGCATTGATTCTCACACATTCGTCACTCCGTGGGGCGAATGGACACCCACCCTTGAGGATGTTTCTGTCCTCTTACACCTCGACATACATGGAGAGGCTATCTTTGATCCTGACCACTTATTTGCGATAGATAGCGCAACCGTGGGCGAATTAAAGGTTTGTTTGACACATACCGCAAGTTATGGCAGCTATTTTGACGATCAGGTGGAATTTCCTGGAGAAGGCTATAAGAAAGACCTCTTCCTCCCTGCTTTAATATCTCCTTTCCTGTCCACTTTTGTTACCTCGAGTGCTCCGGCTGATAGTGTAAATCCCTTGGTGTTCCCACTAGCTGCTCAACTGGCTCGAAGGGAACAGATTCCTCTAGACCCTTTATTTCTGGGTACATTCTACCGTCACTTGGACATTATCAAAATTGAGTTCAAACGATCTGTTGGGCTATATGATATTGCTACCTTCGTCTTCACCTTTTTTTCCATCAGGCAATTTTGTTCGACCGCTTCCTTGCTTTCGCTCCCCGCCCCATTATTCTTCCTCGTACGAAAAATATGAAGATCGGTGATTCGGATGGACAGCTCACTACTGAGGAAACTGAGTGCACCAGTGCTCTGATACTTTATAAAACCCGTTCCTTTTTATTATAATAAATAATATGATGTGTTTGTTAATTGACTTTGGTTAATTATAAATTGTTAAACATATATCGATTATCATGTGAGTGATGGCAAGTGGGCACAGTGACTCTTGTTTGAGTTTTAGGTAGATGTACTTATGTGCGTGGAGACTAGCAAATTTTAATTGGAGATAATTTTGAAAGTCGATAAATTTTGAAAAATTAATTTTGAGTTAAAATGAATTTAAAATTATTAATTGTAATGTCATTAATGCATGTCTATTGATTAAAAATACATCATAAATCAATTTTTGAGTTGTATGTTGGGTGAGTGGGGAGTGGGCCCCACACCCTTAGCTTCCTTGGGAAGCTTCTTGAAAGACAAAAGTCTTTCCCCCCCCCCCCCCTCTCTCTCTACCAATATGGAGATTTAAGAAATCCTAGGCTTCTCTCCTTATTTTCTTGGTCTTTGGCTTGGATTTTGACGATGCCATAAGAGACAGAAATCGATCTACTCGACGAGGGCTTCGCGTCCATTTGAACGGATTTTGGTTTCAACAATTTTGGGGTGTCCGTGGGAAGTTAAAGCTTTGGATTTTTTACCTAAATTGTAGGATTCTAAACTATCTTGATTCAAGTGCTTGATTTATGTAACTGAATGCATTTTTAGATGATTAAAATGCTATGAGTGATGATTTAATGCTTTAAACCCTAGTTTTATTGGATTCATGAGGTATGAAGTGAGTTTTTGTTGCATTCATGAGGTTGAGTATCTAATTTTCAAAACAATCTTTGAAAATAATCATAATTCATGAAAGTGTCACAAAAAGATGAATTGTGATGATTATTGAGTTAACCTTGAGGATTGGGTTTTAATTTCAAGAATTGGTTGAAATTGATTAACATTGTGAAAATGTTGTAGATTAATAAGTGGGTTTGGATTGTACATGTGTGGGTATAGTTAATTTTGTTTAAATGATTTATTAGATGTATCGGAACAATGTGATTAATTTGCGCTTACATTGCTCCTCGATGAAAGTCTAGAAATTTTCACAAATAGGTGCTTTGTTCTTTTCGATTAGCCCTCGTAAATGAAGTGGTTGCTCAAATTGTGGGTATTTGTTGTGGTGACGAATTATAGAATTTGTGATTGCCTAGCGATTCATAGTGTGCCCCAGACCTCGGTTAATAGGACGAGAGTCTATAATTGCCAACTGTATCCCTAGGGCGACAAGGTCGGTACATAGTTAAATCATTTGTGGTTGAAAATGGATCGTTGGGAAACAACTTGATTTTATGATTTTTAAACCGTTATAAATGTATGAATTATATGAATACTTGGGATTTTAGAAGAAAATTGGTTTAAAACTTATGTTTGGTTGTGTTATTCATATAATCGTTAATTACATGCCATGCATTTATCTTGTTAGTCTATTCCTATTGGGTTTCGGCTCACGTTGTTGGAACAAAACATTTTTAGGTGATCGAGATGCCCCTTTGGCTTGATGAAGAGAAAGAAATGCATTTTGGTGTTTTGGTTTTTGGATTACATAGAACCCATTGTGAATGTTGTAACTAGTTCTTGGATAATGTAACTTGGATTTTTGAATCATGTAATGCATCTTGTAAATCTTTATAACTAAATTCTTTCAAGGTTGTCTTAGTTTTTGTGGGAAATGGATGGTGAGTGAAGATTGTTTTGTATCAGGATTCATATATTGTAAGGTCTTAAGGACATGGTTTCATACTTTATGAATGCTTGAATGGGAGTTGGGGTTGATTTTTGAGTTATCGTACTCATTTGAGAGTTGAGTTCATATTTTAGGTGTTTGGAATCATGGCTTGATGCTTTTGGGAAGTTTTGGGATTGACGTTTGGTTATGTTTTCCTTGGTTAAAGTTAATTTTTGTCATGTTTCATGTTATAGAACTCCTTTTCTTGATGAAATTCTTCGTTTGGAATTTGGGTTTCAAAAATAGAATTTTGTTAGATTGGTTTCTAGTATGGGACCACTAGAGTGGTCTATTACCCGAGAAGGACCATTTTGTCTTGGCCAGGTGGTCGCTCGAGCGGTGATGGGTCTGCTCGAGCGGACTCACATAGACTGGACATTGGTTTTTGTTTTCTCAAATAAAGAGTATCTTTTCGTTTAGTTTCTATTTTGGGATCCCTTTTTTATAAAATTAAAGCCTCAGGAATCTTCTTTTCAATCATTTACCTCTCATTTCAAAAATCGTTTTGATTTAAATATTTTTCTTGGAAAAATGGATTCTAAAATTGGGTTTTATGAAAAGATGGTTGTTGTGAGTTATCTTTTGGCAAATCTCATGAGTGGTTGATGTGCCTCAATTTTAGGGGCGTGGAAGATTAATATCATAACTCTAGGTTTGAATACTTAGGAGCCGTGTGAAGTGTTTGCATCACCTTGTGAGGATAATTGCGTTGCTTGATATGCATATGTTAATATGCTTTAATGATAATAGTATGATGAAATATGATGCATGTGAATTATGTGTTGTATACAGGCATGGAGGCTAAACCTCGGGATTGACGTGTCTTGCCCTTATACGTTTAGATTAACGAACTTGGAGGCCGAGTTAGAAACGCATTTGGTCGACGTGATTTCTAGTAAGAAATCTAAGTGGGTTACCTAGATTGATGTGCCACTCTTGTTAGTACTCCTCAGTATGTGGAATGTGTTTGCATGATTTCTTTATTATTAAGTGCTAGCATGATTAATGTGAACTTGCGTTGGAAGTGAAATGTTCAGTTAAGTTTTATATTGATGGACTATACCATTTCTTTCATATAGAACTTATGCCTACAAGGTTAGCATGAGGCCGTGGTATGGGCCGTGGGGATACACCAGTTCCTAAAGCTAGGGATGCCACTGTACCACAAGAACCAGTTGGCAGGGTAGATTTCTTGCAAGAGATAATGAATTTGATGCGCCAATTAGCATAGGCCGCTAGAGGAGGAGTAAGGGTACCCAAGGCTAGGGTGACTGTTGCAATGTGAAAGTTTTAGCATCTTGACAATCCTACCTTTGTCAAAGATCCTGACCCCAAAGTAGCCACTAAATGGCTTGAGCTTGTGACTATGATTTTTAACATGCTGTAAATTGTTAAGGATGATTTGAGGGTGGCATTTGCTATGTTTCAGTTGAGGGGAAGCGCTCATGAATGGTGAAAATTTGCTAGAAACAATGTGGAGGGTACGTAGGCAGCTTTTGGCAAGGTATTTCTAGAGAAATACTTTTCTAAGTCTTCTAGAGACCTGTATCGGGAGGTTTTCCCTCACCCAAGGGGTGATGACTGTGGTTTAGTATGAGGCAGAGTTCACTAGTTTGTCCCATTTTGCATAGGAAGTTGTGGCTACAGATGAATTGCGTGCAAAGAGATTTTAGAGTGGTTTGAGATCTGCAATCAGAGATACAGTGGCAACATTGAGGATGTGCGTATTCACTGATTTGGTGGACTCAGCTGTCACTGTAGAGAATACTTTGAATGAAACACGTAAGGCTAGAGAAGTCAAAACCCAACAGGGTGGGGCAAGTGCACAGTTTGTGGGGCACCGAAATAAGCGGCAGAGGCTAACCAGTCCTAATTCTCATCTTGTGAGATCATACTAGCAGCATTCTGCATCAGCACCCTCGATCGCTTCGTTGAGACGGTCGGAGTAGGGGGAGATCATTAGTTTTTGATGCAGGCAATCAAGACATTGTGCATCAAATTATCCGCAGAAGGGACGGTCCCAGAGTTCTATACCTGTGCAGTCCTAGTGGAGAGAGCCACCAGTATGTTTTGGGTGAGGCCTGGCAGGACACTTTCGTTGGAATTGCCCTCAGAGAGGGAATGCTTAGCGCACAGTAAGTGCACCATTAGCTCAGCCTATGCAAAGATGATAGATTTTTAGATAGTCGTAACATCAGCCAGCAGCTCAGACATCTAGGGTCGTAAAGGGGACCACTTCGGCTTAGTCCGTACGACAGCTAGCAGTACAGGGGTATGGTGGGTAGGCCAAGGGACCACAAGGCCGAGCTTTTGCTCTTTCTGATCCGAATTCTTCCAAGGCATCGGTTGTGACTAACACTTTAGCTAGCACATTGGTCAATAGAAGTACTTTCTTAGTGTACCATTCTTAGGCTAGTGTTTTTATTGACACAGGAACATCGCATTCTTTTATCTTGTCTTCTTTTGTATCTATTTTGGGGCTAGAGGTAGACATTATGGATATAACTTTATGTGTAGAGACTCTAGTCGGTGGGAACACCTCGTTGAAACGAGTTTGTAGATCTTGTGAGTTAGAGATTACCGGTCATCATCTAGAGTTTGACCTTATCATCCTTGACATGACCTCTCTTGACATCATTTTCGGGATGGATTAGCTGACCACCTATCGTGCTTATATTAATTGTGATTGACACAAGGTATTGATTTGTACACTCAAGGGTGATAGTTTTTGTTTTGTGGGTGATCGGGACAATGGTTCAGTGCCCTTACTTTTTGATGTGCGAAATCGATAAAGTCTCAACTTTCTTTTCTCTTCTCTTTTGTTGAATGAGGCCGTTGTTATTGTTTATAGCCTAGGAACTCCCTCTCTCTTTTTGACGTGAGATACTAGGATATTACAGATTAACTTGAGGTCGGGCTATCACCAGTTGAGGATTAGAGAGAATGACATCACAAAGACTACCTTCCTTACACGTTATGGTCTCTATTAATTTTTGGCCATGCCATTTGGTTCAACGAATGCTCCTACAACATTCATGGATTTAATGAATCAAATATTTCATCTGTACCTCGATAGATTTTTAGTCGTATTTGTGGACGACATTATCATCTATTCACCATCGAAAGAGGTACGTGAGGAACACTTGCGTATTTTGTTGCAGCTTTTACGAGAGCACCAATTGTATACAAAATTTGAGAAATGTGAGTTTTGGTTTTTCGAGGTGAAGTTTCTTGGGTATGTGGTGTTAGAGGATGGAGTGACAATAGATTCTTCAAAGATCGACGTTGTAATGAATTGGGAACGTCCAAAGAGTGCATTCAAAATTTGGAGCTTCTTGGGATTGGCATACTATTATTGCCGCTTTGTAGAAGATTTTTCTTGACCAGCCGCACCTATGACTCGCCTTACGCATAAAGGGGTCAAGTTTGTATGAAACAAGTCTTGTGAGTTCGCTTTCCAGGAATTGAAAAAGAGATTGACCAGCAAGCCTATTCTGATTATACCATAACGAGGATTGGGTTACACCCTTTTCTGTGACGCTTCACACAATGGCTTAAGATGTGTTTTGATGCAACAAGGCAAGGTTGTTGCCTATGGTTCGTAGCATTTGAAGACGCATGAAAAGAATTACCCAACGCATGACCTGGAGTTGGCAGTCGTGACTTTTGCATTGAAGGCATGACAACATAATCTATATGGTGAGTGTTTTGAAGTCTTTTTGGACCACAAAAGTTTAAAGTATGTATTTTCTCACAAGGATTTGAATCTATGCTAGCAAAGGTGGATGGAATACATGGAGGATTATGATTTTGATCTTTAGTATCATCTCGGGAAGGTCAATGTCGTGGTGAATGCTCTTAGTAGGAGATCTCTTGGTTCCTTAGCTCATGTTGTTATACAAGAGTGGAATATGTTAGGGGAGGTTGGAAAGTTTGACTTGCAACTCAGTGAGACCGATGAATGTGCGACCTTGTTCTCTGTAGTTTCACAACCTGCACTTATCTCTCATGTTATTGTTTCTCATCAGTATGACCAAGAAACTTTTATGTTGCGTGATCGTGTTAAAAGGGGCTGAAGGCACCAAGGGGTGGGTTTTGTATCCTAACAAGAGTTTGAGATTTGAGGGACTCTTTGTGCCAAAGTTATTCCCGAGAACATGCTTCGTGAGTTCCACCATTCTCGTCCCGTAGTGCATCCGGAGGCAAAAAAATGTATCATGATTTGCGCCATCAGTTTTGGTGGAAGGGGATGAAGAAGGACGTTGCTCTATGTCTCAAGTGAAGGTTGGACACCAGAGGCAAGCAGGATTGCTACAACCATTACTAGTGTCAGAGTGGAAGTGGGAGAACGTTATAATGGACTTTATTTTTGGACTTCTGAGGTTGCTGAAGGGACACGATGCTATATGGGTTATTAGTGACAGATTGACGAAATCAGCACACTTCCTTCTTATAAGTATGACAGATTTTGTGGATAAGTTGAGCAAATTGTACGTGAATGAGATAGTTTGACTTCATGGTGTGCTGGTGTATTATTTTTGACTGAGACCCACGTTTTACATTAGGCTTTTGGTAGTCTTCAGTTGGTATTAGGGACGAGTTTACTTTTCAGCACCGCTTTTCATCTTCAGATGGACGGTCAGTCTGAGCGTATTATTCAGATGTTGGAGGACATGCTACGAGCTTGCGTGTTGGATTTTCGTGGATCTTGGAATGATCATCTACAATTGGCAGAATTTGCATATAACAACAATTATCGAGTATCGAGATGACACCTTTTAAGGCTTTATATGGTAGGCCTTGTAGATCACCCGCATGTTGGACCGATGTGGATGTTGTAAATGGTTCTTGGATAATGTAACTTCGCTTTTTAAATCATGTAATGCATCTTGTAAGTCGTTGTAACTAAACTCTTTCAAGATTGTGTCAGTTTTTGTGGGAAATTAATTGTGAATGAAGATTGTTTTATATGAGAATTCATATATTATAAGACCTTAAGGCCATGGTTTCATACTTTATGAATGCTTAAATGAGAGTTGTGGTTAATCTTTGAGTTATCGTATTTTGAGAGTTGAGTTCATATTTCGGGTGTTTGGAATCATAGTTCGATCCTCTTGGGAAGTTTTGGGAATGATGTTTGGTTATGATTTTCTTGGTTAAAGTTGATTTTTATCATGTTTCATGCTATAGAACTCATTTTTCTTAATGAAAGTCTTGGTTTGTAATTTGGATTTGAAAAACAAGATTGTGTTGTGTTGGTCTCGGGTAAAGGACCGCTCGAGCAGTCTTGGATACACTTGAGCGGTGGTGGGTCTGCTCGAGCGGACTCACCTGGACTAGACATTGGTTTTTTTTTTCTCAAATAAAAAGTGTTTTTTTCATTCGGGTTCCATTATGAGACCCCTTTTTGATAAAACTAAAGCCTCAGGAGTCTTCTTTTCAATCATTTACTTCTTTTTTCAAAAATCATTTTGATTTAAATGATTTTCTTAGGAAAATGGGTTCTAAAATTGGGTTTTATGAAAAGATGGTTGTTGTGAGTTATCTTTTGGCAGATTATCGTGGGTGGTTCATCTGCCTCAATTTTGGGGGCATGACATACTTTGTTGGAACGGTTAGGGTACTGCCAAGGTGCTTATAGACCTCTTGAATAATGCTAAAAGCTTCATGTTTCATCCCTACACCACTGCTCCACGTGGCGTGGTATTTCCAAATTGGTACTTCGATTCACCGCAACACCTTCAGCTCAAGACTTCCACTTCTCTTTAGAGTTCCCATCTCACTGTTTTGTCTATGCTCTTCCTTGGGTCTCTTTCATATGTTACTAAGGACGGTGTCGATACTGTCTCCTATTATCCTGACCACATGATCTATCAGTTTGGCTTCGACCTGGGGACTTCTTCACTGGTTCTCAGAACTTGTTCTAATTTGAAGAGTTTCGAGCTTTTTATGCGGGGGAACTTCATGGCCCCCTTTCAACTTCCCATGATTGAATTAACCTCCCGTGACCGTATTAGGAGGCATATCTCCAGTTACTCTTTGTATTGGAGGTGGAATCTCAACTTCTTCGTTCGCTTTCCTATTACTGATGCATTAGAGGCTGTAGCTCGGCCACTTATAAAGTCTTTAGCTTTTTATCGGCTTCTCGCTGAGAGGCGTACTCGTGGTGTTCAAGGGAGATTTGCTGTTTTAGAAGCCACTACACAAGGTATTTGCCCCGTAACTACTGTTGCTCATATCCAACCCTTGCGAGCTATTGAGGGGCGAGTTACTCAGTCGATCTTACAAGCGGCACTTCGTGCCAACACAGACCCCTTGACGGAGGTTGGGACTTCTAGCACAGCTCCAGCTCCTGCTACTCACGGGGAAAAGGAAATTGTTCATGAGGAGGAAGAAATCACAAGTGAGAGGAAGGCTTCCCTTCCCTTAAGGTGCCTTCGTCGGGTGACTCAAATTCTTCTCGTCTTACTTCCCGTTGTGTGTTGTTTCACGATACACTTCATTTTTTTAACATTTTTATTAATTTTTTTACGTGCATGGTTTCCTTGGCCCTTTTTGTCCCTTAATTTCTTTGTTTTCTTTTCTTAGTCAAGGCAGTGACTCCAATGATAATATTTCAATTGGCCTTGCCGTCATTTCAGAGGGACGAGCCTACCTTGCCGTACCTTTCCAACTCTAGGAGGCTCCTCTACCACTGTGCTCTAGGTTTGACACTTTAGTAGATGAGGCAATCAGGAACTTAGGTCCACAGCTTGAATGTCTCTGCCAGCTCGCCTGAATTCCCTTTTTAACTTTTAGTATTCTGAAGCCGAGGAGTCTTATATCGGGGTAGAATCTTTAAGGCAGGCTGGAATCGAGGAACTAGATATAGAAGGCGAAGACCTCAATCCCGCCATTGTTGACTCGGGGGGAACTCATATGCCGGTGGATGCCGCCACTTGGCCTGATGTAGAATTGATGGCCGATCCTCGTATCTCCAAGGGGACCCCTAGTGAATTTCTTCAAAAGATGTATTCATTTTGGAGACCATTAGAGCATGGCACCTCAGGACTTTTGCCAGTTTTAGTCTACAGAGTCCCATCATACCCAACTTTACTCTACATACTCTAAGTTCCTTGGTTTGGTAGTTATCAGATTTCACCATCCACGAGCTAGATCTAATCATACTGGACACCGCTCTGGCTGGTATACATGAACTGGAGACAATCAAGCTTGACTTGTTATGGCTACGGGCCAGGCTAGCTTTTGTTCGTGCTCTACTGATACATAAAGAATCACTTGCTCGCATCCACGAGGATGAATATTCCTAGGATTTGTTTTCCCTTTGTATCTTGGAGTTGAAAATGGCGCTGGGGAAAGAAAAATTGGATTTTTCTTATACCTAGAAAAAAATTAGAGGCAAACTTACCAGAAGTGGCTCTACAAGATCCCTATCTCCCCTTAGACATAAACATAGGTGATAAGCTGTTGATGGACTTATTCCAGAATGTCTTAGGTGTCTAATGTAAACACTTTTCTCCCTTTTCTTTTTAAATGAATGAGAAAGGACTTTGGATCAATACTGTCTTATTAATCACGTTACTTATGCATAATATTTTTTGATAAACTTGACATTGATAGGCCTTGTTCTAAATCCATTGCTAACTCTCCTAACTTATAGTACCCACTAGCATTGTCTTACGTGATTTTGAATGGTCCTTCCCACTTAGAAGAGAACTTAGGCCCTGGTAGCCCCCTCATGATGGGATCAACTATCTTCTAGACTAAACCTCCTTCATTGAATTCTCGCCTCTGTACCCTCTTGTTATATCCTTTTGCCTTTGTTTGTTGAGTTCTTTCTCAAATTTTCTCTTTCCTTATCCTTTCTTTCTTCAATTACTTTTAAATTTGTTAGTCTGTCCTGTGGGTTCATCCTATAGCCAGAGCCATTCTAGTTGAGGGCACTACCAATTCAATGGGTAGTACTGCCTCTGAGACATAGGATAGTGAATAGGGTGAAGCTAACATAGATTGTCTTTATGCTATTCAGTAGGCCCATAATGCCACTGGGAGGTGATTTGAACATGCTGTTTCGTTCTCTTCCATCATCTTTCTTAATACTTTGATCAGGGTCTTGTTCGTTACTTTGACTTGTCCATTACCCTTAAGATAATAAGGTGATGACTTGTAGTACCTGTAGACACCTCAATTTGACCAAACTAAATCTTAGGCACCCGTCTCAAATGCTCCTCAATGACGAAAACATGAGAATTGTGATCAAGGATATTCCCAAGGCAAATCCAGGATTTTGGTTCAAAACCCAAGAAATCACTAAAAAACTTTAGGCCGCAACATCTATGAGCCTCACGACCACGAACTTTTTGAAAACCATAAACAAGGCCATGTCCTTACTCCAACGGCTGTCACCTTTTTGTGATCCTAGAGCAGGCCACCACCTCTTAACCTCATGGCCGCCACTTTCATAGAACTTTAAATCTAGCTGCGACTTTTGAAAGTCACGATTGTCATTTTTATTACTATAAAGATAGTAGCCGGCACTATACAAAAACATATAGGTAGCGACCACCATTTTGACACCTTTTTGGACAGGTGACAGTATTCTGGAGGATGCTTGGGCTCTCATCTTGCCTATAAATAAGCGACTATTTTCACAGAAACAATAGGAGAACAATTTGGACATCGATCCTCTGCCGGTTTTGATTCCCACCCGATATTTCAATTTTCATCTTATACACTCTCGAGCTTAGTTTGTGACTTTGCTTGCACTGGTGAGGCTTCGGAGCATGGTTGGCATGCGCGGTATTCGATTTCCACATCCGAGGAGGCATTCGAGGTAGATACTGTTGGAGGCAATACTGCTAAGATCATTATTTTTGTAAAATGATTTTTGGTAAAAAAATTAACTGGACGGGCAAACGGCGAAACGGGCTCAAGATAAAAATTTTGACGTCGAATGATAAAAATAAACCCGTGCAACTAAAGTTAATTTAGATGAATACCGCTTGTTGATCTAATCTTCAACTACGACTTGATTCCGAGTTAAAGCTCTAGTCAGATCTTCTACTGTATTTCCTTATGCGATCCTCGCACGTAGTGTGGGCTACGATCCTCCGAGAACTCGTACCGATAGAGCCCCGATATATTTAAGTCTTTGAAAGATAAAAATAATATGATAATGATAATGATATATGAACTATCAATCTCAAACTAGTTCAGCCTACCCGCGTATATATAGGGTTACAACAGAAACCTATGGAGTAATTATGAGCTAGACTTCTAGTGGAACACAGACACCTACTAGAGGTTTCTGCAATTATGAAAAGACATGCAACGGTTTCTGTAATTTTCATAAAACACTAAATTACAATTCACACCATTAAAGAACTATAATTGCACTCTAACACAAAATGTCAAGACCTTCTATCATTGAACTCCTGTTATTAAATGCTTACCATTTCTCCCAACTTTAAGATACCCGATATCCGCCAATTAAATTTAATTACTGATAATTTAATTTAATCGGCATCTTGATATTCCTTAAGACATTCCACTTAACTTATTCGACCGTTGGATAATTAAATCCATTTGCAGGGTTTGACCTGGTCAAAACTAATAAGCATCCTTAAGGGGGTATCGTCAATCCCGATTTTCGGGACGTGGATTCCGTCAATAATTAATATTTTTCACATAAATAATACCATTATCCAACTCACCGGGAATATAGACCCATATAAGATCGCACCCTCTAATGAATCAAAAAAATAAATATTAAATTTATGCAAATAAATAATTATTTAAGGATTAAGAGGATAAACACAATTCATAATAACCTTGGGTGTGAATTAATTTATATAGTCAGTACAAAATCAATTACCCCAAATATCCCATTCAATACACACAAAGTGTACTAGCACAGAGAGTCGAAACAATAGACAACGCTATTATCTATTTTTCGTCACCAAGACAGCCCTACTAAAACTCTGTGCTACAGTTGTACCGATAGTATGTCCATTTCTATCTAAACTGTGAACATAAAACTTATATTTTGCAAGAACCTAAAATCTAATCTTCTGTGTGCAAGCCGTACTCTACACACCAAATTAAATACTATATAGAATATTGGACATCCATGCATATCAAAGAAATGATACACATACATTGCTCATAAAGATTTTCATAAAATGGAAAACTAATTTTATTAAAATAAAATTAAATACTAAAAATATAGTTTTCAGTATACCAACCATAATAATCTCCCACTTATACTCAAAACCATGCTGCTATACATCTGACTCCGATGCCCTCTACATGACTATCAAAAATCTTAGCCGGTAAGCTCTTTGTAAAGGATCTGCAAGGTTGTCTCCTGATGTAAGTTCTATGTCTGATAGAAAATCTGAGTCTGTGTACCCCAAAAGTACTAGACTGTCTGCTTGGTAAACTAACATATAATCCTTAGTCCTTTTCAAGTACTTGATTATATATTCTTTACCGCAGTTCAATGCTCCTACCCTGAATTAGACTGATATCTGCTAACCATGACAACGGCAAAGCAGATTTTGGGTTTAGTGCAAAGCATAACATACATGAGGCTTCCTACTGTCGAAGCATAAGGAACCGCCTCCATCCTCTCTATCTCATCATGTGTCATAGGACACTGACCATTGGATAGAGTGATTCCGTGCCTGAAAGGGAGAAATCCTTTCTTGGAATCCTATATGCTAAATCGAGTAAGAATATCATTAATATACTTTGCTTGTGATAAGCCTAACATCCTTTGTTTTTGATCTCGCACAAGCTTGATCCCAAGGATGTGACTGGCTTCTCGCAAGTCCTTCATAGCGAACTGCCCAGATAATCATACTTTAATCGTAGATAATACCCCTACATCATTTTCGATAAGCAAGATATCATCTACATAAAGTACTAGGAAGATGACCACGCTTCCGTCACACTTCTTGTACACACAGGACTCATTCGGACTTTGATCAAAACTATAAGACTTTATAACTTGATCAAACCAAGTGTTCTAAGATCTCGATGTGTGCTTAAGTCCATAAATGGATCTCTTAAGCTTGCACAACATGTACTCTTGGCCCTTTTTAATGAATTCGTCTAGTTGTATCATATAAATACACTCGTCAAGACTTTTGTTTAAGAAAAAGTTTTCTTGACGTCTATTTTTCAAATTTCGTAATCGAAATGAGCGACAATGGATAAGAGAATTCTGATAGGCTTAAGCATGGCTACCGGCGAAAAGATTTTTTCATACTCGATCCCTTTTTTCTGAGTGAACCCTTTAGCAAGAAGCCTAGCTTTGAAGGTTTCAACCTTCTTGTCTACTTCTCTCTTCCTCTTGTAGATCCACTTGTATCCAAAGGGTTTTATCCCTTCGACTGGTTCTATAAATTTCCAGACATGATTGGAATACATAGATTCCATCTCTGAATTTATAGCTCTTTGCCAAAGATATGCGTATTTGTGTTGTAATGCTTCATTATAGTTACAGGATTTAGTATCTAATTCTGCCGAGATCTTGTCAAAAGACTCTCCCAAGAACATATACCGGTCAGGTTGATGAACAACTCTCCCACTACAACGAGGCACTATCTGTGTCTGTGTACTAGCAGTAACAGGCTGTGCAGAATCTGAACCCTGTGCATTAGCACCCTGTTCTTGATTTGCACCAGTCCCGATAATCCTCCCACTACGACGAGGTAATGGAATATCAGTGACTTGTGATTTCTCTTTCGTTCTACTGGTATTTTCTCTCAGTTCTTCTAGAACAATATTGCTTTTGGGCCTGTGATCCATAATATAATTCTCTTCAAAAAATTGGGCATTAGTGCTAACAATGACCTTATGATCATTGGGATTATAAAATAGACCACCATTCGTTCTCTTGGGATTTTCTACAAAGAAATAGACTTCTGTCCTCGGTTCCAACTTACCCGTGTTCCCTTTCAGCACATGTACTGGACACCCCCAAATTCGAATGTGTTTTAGACTAGGCTTACGCCCGGTCCACAATTCTGTGGGAGTAGAAGGTACTGACTTAGAAGGTACCAAGTTCAAAATGTAAGCCGCTGTCTCTAAAGCGAGTCTCCAAAACGAATCTGGTAAACCTGAATAACTCATCATTGACCTTACCATTTTCATAAGAGTCCTATTCTTTCTTTCTGCTACACCATTCTGCTGTGGAGTGCCAGGTGCAGTCAACTGGGATGTAATCCCCTCTGATGACAAGTAGTCCTTAAACTCTCTAAAGAGGTATTTTCCACAACGGTCGGATCGTAGTGATTTGATACTTTTACCCAGACGCTTCTCCACTTCCGCCTTGAATTCTTTAAATTTCTCAAAGGACTCAGACTTACGGTGCATCAGGTAAATGTATCCATATCTTGAGTAGTTATCAATGAAACTGACGAAGTACTCAAAGCCACCTCTAGCCCGGATTGTCATAGGACCATACACATCAGAATGAACGAGCTCCAACTGTTCTTTAGCTCTATAGCCTTTGGCCGAAATGGGTCTCTTTGTCATCTTACCCTCTAAGCAAGATTCACAGACTAAAAGTGCCTCCACTTTCAATGAACTCAAAGGTCCATATGCTACCAGTCTGTTTATCCTTTTTAGATTAATATGACCTAAGCGTAAGTGCCAAAGAAACGTTTGATTCATTAAAGAAGGAAATTTTCTCTTATATGGTAAATTAGATGCGTTATTCATTTCAGTTAGTTGCAGTATAGGAGAGATTAGAGTAATAATATAGATCATCCACCAATGTACCTGAACAGATAACTCATTTATTATCCTTAATAACCACAAAGTTATTAAGATAAACAAAATATCCGTCTTTAGCTAATCTAGAAATGAAAACTAAGTTCTTTCTAATGGTAGGTACATAAAGACAATTTCTCAATATTAAAACTCGATCTTTACCAAAATTGAGAGTGACATCTCCTACTGCAATTGCTGTTACCTTTGTGTTATTGCCCATATGCAGGTAAATCTCCCCATCACTAAGTTGTCGGGTTTTCTGAAACCCCTGCAATGAATTGCAGACATGATTAGTAGCTCCCGTATCTACACACTAGGTACCGGTAGATAACACTGCTAAACATGTTTTCACAACGAGTGAACAAAAATTACCTTGTTTGTTCTGGCTTCTGAGAAATACTGGACATAGCTTTTTTCAGTGCGGAGTTTGGTTGTAGTGAAAACATCTACCTTTCGACTTTTTCACATAAGTCCGTGACCCACTAACTACCCTGGAAATTGTGTCTCCCTATTTCTGAACCTTTTTCTTCTTCATGCCTTTCGCCCTCGAGGAAGAACCTTTTTAAGAAACAAACACATTTTCTAGTGTTGAAGGAATACCATAAATCTATATCCAAGTTACATTTTCAGTCAACAAAATTTAGTCCCGTTAGTTTGTTTTCTTTGAGTATTAAAGCGAGTGGGTTTAAATCCATTTTAATTCTGAGAATCACATAATTAAATAAAATCGTTAATTATGATGAGCAAAACTTTGAATTTATTTTAATTTGGTTCCCTCTACCATTTTAAAATTAATTCGCCAGCAGCCTGGTAACCTGTGAATAGCATGTCACGTTGGGTGGATGTCTACTATCCATTATAAGACCAGATAGGCCAATTCTTTTTAATTTTATTATCTAGGCAACTGACAATGACAAGTAAAATTAAATAGCTGACATAGTTTCAGTCCAGTATATAATAGCAGTGACTCAGATGGAGAGGATACTATTATATACAGCTAAGTGTTTACCATCACTTAATCCCAAATTAATTGCTTCGCAATGAACTCTTCAGTTGGAGAAGTGATCCACACTAACAATTATTCAGAATTATCTCTAAGGGAGGTTTGTACTGGTGATACTGTAATTAATCTGTCCGTTGGGGAGGAAGGCCTTACTGCCAGCACGTAGGGTTTAATTGTATCGCCTACAAACTGGTGATAGAGAACGCGAGATTTATTTGTGAATAAATTTTCTCTCCCACTTAGATTTTTAAAACATTTTTGAAGGTTATAAAAATTCGTTTAATTAAAATAAATTTATTAATTTCAAAAGCCACATGACACGATTCCAAAGATTTTGGTTTATGAAACTATCTTTTCGTGTTTAAATGCGTAACAAATAAAATTTAATAAATGTACAATTTTTTCTCCAGCTTTTCAGCTAAGGTAGTGATTAAAGACATTTATTTATTTTATTTTTCGTTTCACAATTTTTGAAAAATAATAATTTATTTCAATTAAACGTTTTTTTATTTAATTAATTCAAAATCCGAAATTAATTTTCACGTTTTTTCAATATATTCGATTTAAAAAAAAATCATCTTAAACGTGATTTTTTGTAAAAAATAAAATATCTAAAGTTTTTCATTTAATTAAAATTAATTAATTAAAAAAAACTTAATTTTATTTTTTATTACAAAATATTTTAATTAAAATTGAATATTCGAATTAATTAAATTAACAGGATAAATAAAACCGATAAATATCATCCATGCTATTAAAATAAAAAAATAAATTAAATACAAAATAAATATAAATATCTTGATTTTATGATCCATCTGAAACTCTAAAGAGTTTCAGTCTCCTATTAAGAGATAAGTTTTCAGTCTTCCGTCTTTGTTGTGTTTGGACTTCTTTTTGGTTTAGGAATCCTCAGCCAATTGAAACAGCCCATTAAACCAATGAAGAAAAGCTACCGCTGCAGTTTTGGATTTGGAAGCTTGCTTGGATTTCTTCAAACCGTGTTTGGGAATAAAATTCTCTTCCCACAAAATTTGTGCCGCTTGGATGGAAACTCGCCTACTGAATTGGTCGTAGCCAATCAAAACACTGAATTAGCACCGAAAGGACTGTTTTTCGAAATAGTGTTGGAGTTCTATTCACCGAACAGTGTTAAAACAATGCTGCTTGCGCTGAAAAATCGCTGGCTTTTTGGAACTCTTATTTTGCGTTGATGCTGCGGTCTTGCTTGGGATTTTTGATTGCTTTGCTTGGAAAATTGAAGCTAAGCAAATCTGAAGCAAATTATTCCAAAAACTGAAGCAAATATGGGGAGCTGCTTGCGTGACTGGGAATCACACTGTTTGCTTAAAGCAAATCATTGATACGGCACTTGGAAAGCTGCTGCTTTGCGCCTGGAACAGTGCTGGGAATTGCAGAATTGGATGCTGCTGCGTTGGCGTTGCACTGTTTCAATTAGTTGCTTGTGCCGCTACTGTGTTTGTGTGAAAACCGCTTGCTTCTACGTTTGGGATTAGGACTTGCTTGTTTGGCGCGCTGCTGGTGCTTTTCCTTAATATCCATGGGAATCGCTTTGCATTGGTTTTTGATTCAATATCCAAGAAAATCGACGGCTGTTGCCGCGTTTGGCTACTGCGCCACCCCACCCCCCCCCCACTTCTTTTTTTAACTAGAAAAAAATTATGGAAAGAAAAAAAATATTGTAAAGCAATAAAAAAATTTTTTTTCCATGGCTAAAACCGCCAGAACCACTGCCGGTTGCCGCCGTCATCCACCATCGTTTCTTCCAAATCTGTTCTTATTTTTTTTTTTCTAATAAACTAGAAAAAAACTTAAAAAACATAAAAAAATTTTACATCAAAATCTATGTCCCGTAGGCTCACATTCGATCTAAAATTAATTAATCTAACACGGTTAACCCCCGTAATTAAAAAAGTAATTAAATAATCATTCACGCATTTAATCAAACATGAAAATAATAGTGATCATAAAATCGAAATTTAGAACGCCTGCAAAACAAAGTTAGCACAGTTCTAAATCTACCCGGTCCCGATAACCGAAAAGAAAAAACAAAACGGCTCTGATACCAATTTGTTGGAGGCAATACTGCCAAGATTATTATTTTTGTAAAATAATTTTCGGTAAACAGTTAACTGGACAGGTAAATGCCGAAACGGGCTCCAAATAAAAATTTTGACATCGAACGATCAAAAATAAATCCGTGCAACCAAAGTTAATTTAGATGAATAACTCTTGTTGATCTAATCTTCAACTACGACTTGATTCCGAGTTGAAACTCTAGTTAGATTTTTTACTGTATTTCCTTACGCGATCCTCGAACGTAGTGTGGGTTACGATTTTATGAGAACTCGTACCGGCAGAACCCCGATATATTTAAATTTTTGAAAGACAAAAATAATATCATAATGATAATGATATGTGAACTATCAATCTTAAACTGGTTCAGCCTACCCGCGTACATGTAGGGCTACAGCAGGGATCTGTGGAGTAATTATGAGTTAGACTTTCAGTGGAACACAGACACCTACTGGAGCTTTCTACAATTATGGAAAGACATGTCGTGATTTCTGTAATTTTCATAAAACACTGAATTACAGTTCACACCACTAAAGAACTATAATTGCACTCTGACACATAATCTCAAGACCTTCTAGCATTGAGCTCCTGATATTAAATGCTTACAATTTCTCCACACGTTAAGATATCCGATACCCCCAATTAAATTTAATTACTAAAAATTTAATTTAATTGGCATCTTGATGTTTCTTAAGACCTTTCGCTTAACTTATTCGACCGCCGGACAATTAAATCCATCTATAGGGTTTGGTCCGATCAAAACTTATAAGCATCCTTAAGGAGCTATCGTCAATCCCGATCTTTGGGACGTGGATTTCGTCAATAATTAATATTTTTCATATAAATAATACCGTTATCTAACTCGCTGGAAATATATACCCATATAAGATCGCACCATCTAATAAATCAAAACAACGAATATTAAATTTATGCAAATCAATAATTATTTCAGGATTAAGAGGATAAGCACTATTCATAATAATCTTGGGGTATGAATTAATTTATATA
>JAOTRH010005502.1:0-23789 GCA_034768845.1 Heliamphora exappendiculata
CAAATACTGGACAGAATATACGGACTATGCGTTCATTCATCACAAATATAAATATGAAACCACGAATGCAAAAATATTTCAAATGTTTCTCATTAATATACCAGGGATTAAGAATAAAATATCTAAAAAGCATGGCATTTCAGTATACATTCCTAACAAAAGCTTCTTGATCTGATGCTGCTACTTAACCCTTTGCCACTAAGATACAACCCTTCCCAGTACTATTAATTCCATCAAAGTCACGAGCATTTGCTGCTTATGAAATCCAAGACCTCATCAACAACAAAGTTATCCCATACTCATTTGCTGCCTAAAAACCAAATGTCACAACTAACCCATTGCCAAATCAAGCTAAGCAAGCTGGTTTGAACTGTATTCAACTAAGACAACCAGAAGATCCTAGCTGCTATATTTTTCTGGCACACCTTCCACGCTTGTGTGTTTCAGCTGTTGAATATCAGCCATCTTGCTCACTAATCATAACTGAAAGTGGGTGAAAAATAGAGGAATGGAATGACGCAGCCTGGGATGGATATGAAATATTAATTTTAGTAAACAACCAGGAGAAATGCAATGATGACGAGATGCTCTTCCTCAGCTCTTTGGAGAAGAGATACATGTCGACGAGATGCGGTCTTATTGGCTAGTCTGAACAGTGATGAGGTCAGATGGGGAGGAGTGTACCGAGTTTTGGGTAGCCCGTAAGCCATAAGTGAGATACATAGAAGAAGACGTTTAGGGGTTGGACAATATTGACAATACATGGGCAATTGAGGATGAAGAAAAGAGGAGAGAAAGGCTGAAGAGCAACGATTTGAATGACTTATGGGAATTTGAGAGCTCTCTATAAATCACTGAGGTCAGACAAGCCGATAACGCAATGTCGATTTTATGGGATTCTAAGGAGTGGAGCACCTGACCAGGAGTGAAAGACACTTTAAACCAGCTCAGCTAGAAAAATGATAAGCTAGTGGGAAAGAAAAGGAGAAAGAATAGGAAGAGAAAGATGACGCTGTGTTGAGACAGCTGAAGAAGACCCAGGCCAACATCAGCATATGAGGTCTGCTAATGGCTTCGCATAGGCACCGACAGGCCATGCTGAAGGTTTTAAATAAGGCTAATGTCTCGATAGATATAACCCCCGAAAAGTAGATTGGGCTAGTCCTACCAGCTGTAGAGCCTAAGGTAATATCCTTTTCTGAGATGGACTTACCAATGGAAGGAAGGAACCATAACAAACCTCTGCATATCATAGTGAAATGTCTGGAGAAATGGGTCCCCATCACGCTCATCGATAATGGGTCGGTGTTGAATGTTTACCCACTTAGAACGACAGTCTGCTTGGGGATAAAAGAAGATCACTTCACGCCTAGCAACCAGGGGATCAGAGCTTATGACAACACGAGGTGAGATGTGCTGAGATTGGTGACATTTGCTGTATCTGTCAGGCCGTTGAAAACTTTTGTAGAGTTTCATGTGTTGGATGTTCTAGCATCCTTCAATTTTCTATTAGGGAGGCCATGGCTCTGTGATCCGGACGTATAAGCAGTTCTTTCTCTCCTCCATTAGAAGTTGAAGCTGATTAAGGACGGAGCAGTGCTGACTATCCACAGGGAGGATAGCATTCAACCTCTAAGGGAAGATTGTTCAACTCTCTTGGAAGTTCAACACGAAGAGGGATATGTGTTCTTGAGCGGGTTTAGGTTTGATAAGGCTCAAGTAGTGCAGATGTTGTTAAAGGAGGAAAAAAGCTACATCAACCCCTATGCTGTCACTATGATGAGACGTACGTCTTATTTTTTGGGGATGGGGTTAAGACGCCAACAACAAGGAATCTCAGAATCATCCAGGTGTTACTGAGCTTGCAGCGTTTTAGCATAGGGTATTAGCCAACCAAAGAGGATCTTGGGGAGCCGAAGAAAGGATGGAAGGAAAAAAAGAGAAAGTACACGAGAACGTTGAATGGTTACTTCGTTTAGGAAGGGAAAGACTTTCATTACTGTGGTTTCTTGGAACCATGGTTTGATGAAGAAACTAATCAGAAACTACTATGGCTGGAAATCTTCTTCAGCCACAAACTATCTAATACAGAAGAAGAGGAAGCAATAGAGGAGAGAGAAATGAAAGAAAAGAAGATCCAAGAGGAATAGTACTGGACAGACAAGATGGATGGCACCGACATGGTAGCTTTGTTCAATAATCAGATGGCTCAAATGCGTATAACCAACCAGGATTGCTTGTTGATGGGCTATGGTGCACCAGTTGACTACACCGGGCTCATCGTGCATGTCGCTTCAAAGGATGTTGATAACTGGTCTTTGGAATTTTGTAATTTGCATGATTTAAGTCTCGAGTCTGAATCTGAGTTGTGTGAGTTTTTGCTTTGTTCTGACCAACTGGATTTTGCATTTGAGGGCACGTTTGTCTGTGCACCCTCTTTCTCTCTAGTTTTGAGTTTGTAATCCCCCGCCTTTTTGATATCAATGAAATGAACAGGGATTTTGGTTACTCTACTTTGCTCGATTTATTTTATACGCTTTCTGATGGTTTTGAATTCGAAAGGAATGTCCCCGAAGAAATAAAAGCTTTAATAAAAATAGAAGAAAAAATGCGCACCCTACCTATAATTAAAGAAACTTCATCAATTAATTTGGGTAATGAAACTAATCCACAACTTGTCTAAATCGGTTCCTCATTATATTTAGTTGAATGTGAACAATTATTAATTTTATTAAAAGAATTCAAAAATATTTTTGCATAGTCATACAAGGATATGTTTGACATTGATCCCGAAATCGTCTAACACCATATCCCTTTATATCCTAATGTCAAACTGCTCAAGCAAAAGTTGAGAAGGATACGACCAGAATGGACACTGAAAATCAAGAAAGAAGTCACCATGTAGATCAACGTTGGATTCTTTTTGGTAATCGAGTATCCGAAGTGGGTGGCCAACATTGTGTCGGTCCTTAAAAGAAGATGGATGCATTGAAGTCTATGTGAATTTTTGGGATCTCAACAAGGCTAGTCGTAAAGATGACTTTTCGTTACTGCACATTGATGTCTTGGTAGATAGTACCGCAGGGTGCACCCTCTTATCGTTCATGAACGGTTTCTCCCAGTATAATCAGATCCTAATGGACCCCAATGATAGGGAGAAGAAAACATTTACTACACTTTGGGGCACTTATAGTTACGGTGCGATGCCATTCGATTTGAAGAATGCAAGGACAACCTATCAAAGGGCTGCAACCACCTTACTGCATGACATGATACACAAGAAAGTTGAAGTGTATGTGGACGATATGATTGTGAAGTCCAGGGATTGAGATGGCCATATCATAACACTGCGGAAATTATTCAAAAGGAACATGAAGTAAAAGATGCGACTTAATCCACAGAAGTGTGCTTTCAGAGTCACTGCAGGAAAGATGGTCGGGTTCATAATCACTCAACGAGGCATCGAAGTCGACTCTTTAAAAATCAAGGCAATCAAGGAAATGCCTACACCAAAGGCAGAGTGGGAAGTCAGAAGTTTTGTAGGCTAAGTATAGTTGATCAACTGGTTCATAACTAAGCTAATAACCACCTATGAGCCGTTATTTCATTTACTGAAGAAAAGAGTTAAGTTTGAGTGGGATAAGAAATGCTAAGATGCCTTTGAAGCTGTGCATTGGTACTTGCAAAACTCATCTGTTCTAGCTCCTCTCAAGCCTAATAGGCCATTGATTCTCTATTTATCAGTGACCGATATAGCTATGGGATGCATGCTGGCACAAGAAGGAGAGACGAAAATTGAAAAGCCAGTTTACTACTTGAGCAAGAAGATGACCGGATGCAAGGTACGATACACGCCATTGGAAAATTCATATTAGGCTTTGGTTTGGGCCTCCTAAAAATTAACGTATTATTGTTAGGGTTGGTATACTGAAAATTATATTTTTACTATTTAATTTAATTTTAATAAAATTAATTTTTCATTTTATGAGAATTTTTATGAGTAATGTTGTCACTCCCCAAATTCCGGGTCACGTGAAACACCACAAACAACCAAACATAACACCCAACCATTAATACACTCTCAAAATAAATCATACATGCATTGTATATAATCGCCAAATGGCTTACATTACACGGTTCCAGCGCCGAAAAATATGTTACAACATACATGTAACAAACTAGCAAAAAGGAAGACTATAACTCTTCCAGCTTTCCAGCAACTAACCCCATATCAACTTGTGTGACGGGTACCTGAAGAAAATAAAATCCCACACCGTGAGCTAAAGCTCAGTAGAAACTAGACAGACATGCAATATAAGCTAAACGTGCTAGAAAAATGAGGTGTAGATTTTTAACTCTCTTTCAAGTCATTAAAACAATTTAAAAACAGTTTTAGATCACAACTCACCAGAGCCAGAAAATAATTTTCACAAGCAATGGGAAAGCGAGGATAAAACCTTTTTTTTGACTCACAAGAGCCCTAAAAACGATTCTTGTATTTCGACTCCCACAGGCCATTAATACATTTTTCCTTTAAAAGATTGGTCTATCCATCCCGATATGCATTACATGCAATACATGCCCACGTGTCTCTTCAGAGTCTCGTATCAACCCTTCAGATATCACGCAGACAAGTGCCTCGTCAGGACCTCGTTTCAGTCGACAGAGCGCACACCCACACACCCACAAAAGTGCCTCGCCAGGACCTCGTTTCAGTCGACAGAGCGCACACCCACACACCCACACAAGTGCCTCGCCAAGAGCGCACACCCACACACCCACACAAGTGCCTCGCCAGGACCTCGTTTCAGTCGATAGAGCGCACACCCACACACCCAAACAAGTGCCTCGCCAGGACCTCGTTTCAGTCGACAAAGCGCACACGCACCCACACACGCACCAGTGCATTGTTAACCAGGTTTAACATTCACAAAACCACAAGCTTGTCTATCCCATTCCATATACATATGCAAACTTAAACCAGAATTTAATGCATAAAATCATATACTATCACTACGTTTCACAAACCACGTCGCATGCTACACACGCGACTCACACTACACTTGCAACTCATGCAACATGCACCACATGCATCCGTTTCTCGTAACCACACATACATGCTTATAAAACTCTGCGTTTTAAAGCATAAACCACGTTAGACATAACAACATCAAGCCATGTAATCCACTTACATAATCCGTAGATAAATAAATTAGAGTTATAAATACACAAAGCCAGTTATAAATGCACATAGCCATATATAACTTCACATCATGACGCCACCTGTCAAACAACCCGACATCCACTCACATGGACAATCAACAACTCACAAAACCAAGCTTAACCCGAAGGCTAACACCACTCAAGTGCTCAAGCACACAACCACCGCTCGAGCGGTCCTTTACCGATATACATCTCTGCCACTCCGCCGCTTAAGCGCACAACCACCGCTCGAGCGGTCCCTTACCGACATACATCTCTGCCACTCTACCGCTCGAGCGCTTAACCACAGCTCAAGCAGTCACCACTGGGTGAAAAACTAAACGAAGAAACAAACCTGAGCTCTCGAGGACAACCACACAAACACAATAGCCGAGGCCACAACACGACCAATCGAACCCCAAAAAACCAACAGTATTTCAATTGATTAATTCCATAATCAATCAACCGAGTACCATTGAAAACCAATTGGAAACCAAGGACCCAACCACCAACACATTATAACCCAGACCAACACACACCCAACACGACCAACACGAACCCACATATGCCCAACACGGCCAACACGGAACCACACACGCCTAACACGAACTCCCACATGTCCAACACGCACCCTACACAATCCACGGCACACACACACGCCCAACACAAATCCACGATGCCCCAAGAAATACGAAACTTGATAAAAAGCTCCACCAAGGATGAAAAATAACCTTTCCCAAACGTTCGGCCAAAAACGGGTGAAAAACAATTTGGAAATCTTGACATACCTTCACTCTTTTTGTCATAAATTTTTTTACAAAAGGTATCTTGAGATGAGAGAGGTGGCATTGGAAAGAAGACTTCCGGGGCTTCAATTTGAGTACAAGAATGACCCAATTTCGAGTCCGAATGAGAGAGATAACATCAAAACAAAACGGTCCTGCGCAGCTAGTCCGCTCGAGCGGACGTCGGGCGCTCGAGCGAGCTACCACTCGAGAAAAATCCAAATTTTCCTGTTCCTAGTGTTCTAAGCCCCAAACTCTCCAACAACCACTATGATGCTTCAAAACACTCACAAACCTACCGATTCGCATATATTTAACACCCACGGACATACATGACTCAAAACATCAAGAACCATCAAAAGAAACACTTAAAACCGGGTTCCATCCAACCGAAACAACATAAAACCCCCTTTTCAAACCAAAACCTGATTTTTTTGAAACATAAATCAATTTTCATTTTTAACTGGTAAAAACAGACACGATTACACGTAGCTTCCTTATGAGACATGGGAGTCTAGGATCTTACCTCGATGAGTTAAAAACTTGACGTCTTGAACAACGTGCAAAATTGAGATTAGTCAGAATGAAATTCTATCTGGATGAATGCATAGCCCACCGTGCCAATAGCAGGGATTCACTGTTGGATCATCAAAAATCGAGCCCCGGGCCCCTGAGAAGTTAGAGAGAAGGCAGAGAGAGAAAGGAAATTTAGTTGAGAAGTTTTGAAAATATCTTTTGAAAATATCTAACTCCAGATATTTATAGGCCTCAAAAATACCTTTTTTTTTGAAATTTTTCTAAATTTGCACCGCAACGTCCCACGGCCCTGGGAACCTACCCTGCATGCATATCTAAGCCCGATCATGTATCTAAAAGTCTTTAAAACATGCAAAATCGAAAACGACAAAGACGCGTCGAAAAATGCCGAAAAAGAAAACGGGTTAGGGTCTCACAACTCTATCCCCCTTAAAGGAATTTCTTCCCCGAAATTCAACTCAAGGTCAAAAGAAAACAAACCGTCGATCACAATCGACACAGGTACACGAGATGGTCAGCCAAACCATTCCTAGGATATAGTCAAACAAGGTCAGACATCCTAAACAACGGCCAACTATCTTAAAGACACGGGATCTACAACTCACCCCAACCTTACATCCTCACCAACCGCTGTCTCAACATAGCACATCACCCCCAGAGTCCACCACCAACTCCAACCCTATGGCCATAGCCTCGAACACAACCTCACCATTTTCGCGCAAACATCACGTCTATATGAAAGGAAAGACAGAACATAAGATGCAATATGCAACATCAACATAAACGCTAACCACATAACCATGCTAACACGTAAGCACATAAGTTCATGCTAAACTAACCCCACATACCGAGGAGAACCGACAAGAATGACGTGTCAATCTGGATAACCTACTCAGATTCCCTGTTAGAAATCACGTCAGCAAAATGCGTTTCTAACTTGGCTCCTAAGTGTGTTAATCCAAACTCCCAAAGGCAGATCTAATCAATCCCACAGTTCAACCCTCATGCTCACATATACACATCATTCACCTACCTAACATGCTGACACGTTCATGTTAACAAAGCGTCTAAACACATGCAATCAAGCACACACAATCAACCTCACACGGGATACACCCTCTTGCCACAGATCATAGGTATTCAAACCCAGAGCTCTGAAACCATTCTGTCACGCCCCAAACTCCAGGTCACGTGAAACACCACAAACAACCAAACATAACACCGAACCGAGAATACACTCTCAAAATAAATCATACATGCTTTGTATATAATCGCCAAATGGCTTACATTACACGGCTCTAATGCCAAAAAACATGTTCCAACATACATGTAACAAACTAGCAAAAAGGAAGACTACAACTCTTCTAGCTTTCTAGCAACCAACCTTGGATCAACCTGCATGACCGGTACCTGAAGAAAATCAAATCCCACACTGTGAGCTAAAGCTCAGCAGAAACTAAACAGGCATGCAACATAAGCTAAACGTGCTAGGAAAATGAGGTACAGATTTTTGACTCTCTTCCAAGCCGTTAAAACAATTTGAAAACAGTTTTAGATCACGACTCGCTAGAGCCAGAAAACAATTTTCACAAGCAACGAAAAAGCGAGGATAAAAACCATTTTTTTGACTCATAAGAGCACTGGAAACGATTCTTGTATTTCGACTCCCGCAAGCCGTTAATGCATTTTTCTTTAAAAGATTGGTCTATCCGTCCCGATATGCATTACATGTAATACATGCCCACGTGTCTCTTCAGAGTCTCATTTCAACCCTTTAGATATCACGCACATAAGTGCCTCGTCAGGAGTTCGTTTCAGCTGACAGAGCGTACACACACGCATTCCTCATCAGGACCTCGTTTCAGCCAACAGAGCGCGCACACACCCACACACGCACCTGTGCATTGTTAACCAGGGTTAACATTCACAGAACTATAAGCTCATCTATCCCATTCTATATACATATGCAAACTTAAACCAAGATTTAATGTATAAAATCACGTACTATCACCGCGTTTCACAAATCACGTCACATGCTACACACGTGACTCACACAACACTTGCAACTCATGCAACATGCACCACATGCATCCATTTCTCATAACCCACACATACGTGCCTATAAAACTCTGTGTTTTAAAGCATAAACCATGCTACATATAACGACATCAAGCCATGTAATCCACTTACATAATCCATACATAAATAAACTAGAGTTATAAATGCACAAAGCTAGTTATAAATGTACATAGCCATATGTAACTTCACATCATGACGCCACCCATCAAACAACCCGACATCCAGTCACATGGATAACCAATAACTCACAAAACCAAGCTTAACCCGAAGGCCAACACCACTCAAGCGCTCGAGCGCACAACCACCGCTCGAGCGGTCCCCTACCGACATACATCTCTGCCACTCCACCGCTCGAGTGCTTAACCACCGCTCGAGCGGTCATTGCTGGGTGAAAATCAAATGAAGAAATAAACCTGAGTTTCTGAGGATAACCACACAAACACAAAAGCCAAGGTCACAACACGACCAACCGAACCCCAAAAAGAATCTAACAGTATTTCAATCGATTAATCCCATAATCATTCATTCGAGTACCATTGAAAACCAATTGGAAACCAAGGACCCAACCACCAACACATGCCCAACACGGCCAACACGAACCATACGCCCAACACGGCCAACACGAACCCACAAATGCCCAACACAGCCAACACGGAACTACACACGCCCAACACCCCCAACACGGCCAACACGAACTCCCACAAGCCCAACACACACCCTACACAATCCACGACGCACACACGCGCCCAACACAAACCCACGATGCCCCAAGAAACAAGAAACTTGATAAAAAGCTCCACCAAGGATGAAAAAAAACCTTTCCCAAATGTTCGGCCAAAAATGGGTGAAAAACGGTTTGGAAATCTTTACATACCTTCACTCTTTTGGTTATAACTTTTTCTACAAATAGAATTTTGAGGTGGGAGAGGTGTCATTGGAAAGAAGACTTCTGGGGCTTCAATTTGAGTACAAGAACGACCCAATTTTGAGTCCAGATGAGGGAGATAACATAAAAACAAAATGGTCATACGTAGCTAGTTTGCTCGAGCGGACGTCGGGCGCGCAAGCGTGCTACCACCCGAGAAAAACCCAGGTTTTCCTATTCTTGGTGTTCTAAGGCTCAAACTCTCCAACACCCACTACGATGCTGCAAAACAGTCACAAACTTATTGATTCACATATATTTAATACCCACGGACATACACGAACTTAAAACATCAAGAACCACCGAAAGAAACACTCAAAACACGGTTCCATCCAACCGAAACAACATAAAACCCCTATTTCAAACCAAAACCCAATTTTCTTGAAACATAAATCGATTTTTCATGCATTTTTAACCGGTAAAAACACACACGATTACACGTAGCACCCTTATAAGACATGAGAGTCTAGGATTCTATCTCGGTGAGTTAAAAACTCGACACCTCGAACCACATGCAAAATCGAGCTTCGTCAAAATAAAATTCTGTCCGGATTAACGCGTAACCCACCGTGCCAATAGCAGGGATCTGCTGTTGGATCGTCGAAAATTGAGCCTCTAGCCCCCGAGAAGTTAGAGAGAAGGCAGAGAAAAAAAAGAAACTTAGTTGATAAGTTTTAAAAATATTTTTTGAAAATATCTAACTCCAGATATTTATAGGCCTCTAAAATATATTTTTTTAAAATTTTTTAAAATTCGCAACGTAACGTCCCATGACCCCCGGAACCTATTCCGCATGCATATCTAAGCCTGATCATGCATCTAAAAGAATTTAAAATATGCAAAACCAAAAACGACAAATATGCGTCGAAAAACACCGTAAAAGAAAACGGGTCAGGATTTCACAAAATCGAAAACAAAGAAGAAGAGGCCGAGGAAGCCGGAGAAGGCGAGAATGAGGCCAATTATGATGCAAACAGTGAAGACGAAGATGAGAAAGAGGACGAGGACAAAGAAGAAGGAGCCATTGCTTTCTAGTACGACAAGCTTGAAGCACCTACACCTGAGTCTGGTGAGGATTAGGCTGTTGATGCTGCTATATACTTTGGTCGTTAGGACAACCGAGGGTATCACGTGGGAGAAAGGGTGTACGCCAAAATCTACCCAGATAAGAGATGCATGTGGAAGAAACTAGAGACTTTCCCTCGTTTCATAGGACCTATATGAGTGCTCGAGAAGTATAGTAGAACGCTCTACCATTTAGATTTTCTCCTAGGGTTTAAGGCCCGACTCGGAGATATGCTGACTGCGAAATGGATGCAGCGCCAGAGATCGAAGGATGAAAGGAGAATCATCGATCCACTCGACTTGGCCATCGACTTTGATAACTCGAAGATATACCAGGAGGTTCCAATGGCAATAACAAACAAGATGCGGATGGGACCAACCAACGCTTAGCATGCCGAGGTGTTGTGGCACGGCTATAACATATACGACGTAACGTGTGAATGCGAGGCGATTGTCCAACATTTCTACCTGCACCTCTTCGATTAGGCTTTAGTGTGTACGCATTACATTTTTATTTTGTTTATCTGTTGTAATTGTTTGAGTGTTGTATGCATATTTTGTGAACTGCTTAAAAAATCTTATACCAGTTATGAGTTGGAATGAAATGAAAACGTTGCATTTAAATCTGTATAAGTAATTTTGTAACCTTGTATTAACTTCACAAGATCCCAAAACACAAGAATTAATCAAGAACTAATATAATCTGCAAGATCATAACACTCTTTTATTTTTAGGATGGCTGGTAGACGAACAAATCAACGATAAGCTAATGGGCCTATAGACAACGAAGTGCCAAAATTAGCCCAACTATTGCGAGAACTAGCCGCTAGCATCAACCGTCCTATCGTACGTGACTGAGCGTGGTTCTTATCTGAGATGGGTAGACAGGGAGCCCTGATGTTTAGAGAGGAGCAGAACCTAGGAAAGCAGAAGAGTGGCTGAGGGCGATTAAGAAGTTGTTTGATTCTATGGGAGTTCAGGACAAAGCAGAACCCAGGAAAGCAGAAGAGCGGCACACCTACTGGAAGGAGAAGCGGATCATTGGTGGTCCTTAATTAACAACATACAGGATGTAGCGGCTCTAGCTTGGGACTAGTTTAAGGGCTTGTTCTTGGAAAAGTATTTCCCATCCCCTTTCCGTCAAGGACAAGTTTGTGAGTTCTTGGATCTTAAACAAGACTCGAGGATAGTAACGCAGTACGTGAATTTCTTTGAGGAGTTAAGTCGCTTTGCCACAACCCTAGTACCGGATGAGGAATGTAAGGCACGAAAGATTGAATGAGGCCATGAGCCATATGTTCAAATAAAGGTGATTTTCCTGCAGCTCTCTACATTCACTCAAGTAGTTCAGGCCACTTTGCTCGCCGAAATCGATCTGGCCGATTCAAGGAATAATTGGAACCAAAAGAAGGGAAGTACTAGCTCTGGAGGGTCTATAAGGAGCAATAGAGTGTTTTTCCCTAAGAAACCATATTACCAAGATAATAGACAAGGGCAATCAAGGGTTACCTCTACAAGATCTGTAATCTGTTATGAATGTCAACAATTGGGGCATAAGAGGATGGACTATCCATGACTGAAATAGAGGAATCAGAATAACTAACCCTAACAATAAAGGTAACCCCATAATCAACTGCTAAGAAACCAACAGCCTATTCAAATTGCTAGGCCAGCAGCTAACCCGCAGAATGGAAGGGTAAGGCCACCGCATAACAGAAATTAGAAACCCTGAGGAGGTTCAAGTAATGGGATAAGGAACGGGAACCCCAAGATCAAAAAAGAGAGCCAGCCTATAGGAGGACACATTTTTGCCTTGCAAGAAGAAGAGAAAGAGTAAGACACTTAGGTCATACAAGGTATGTTCGTACTGTTTAATACCTTAGTGAAAGTGCTCTTTGATTCTAGAGCATTCCATTCCTTTATATCTTTAGCCTGCATGAAATCTTTATTCTTGGAACCTAAGGCCTTAGACCAAACCCTAAGCGTTATCACACCCTTAGGAAGTCTAGCATGAGTAGATTGCATTTGTAAAGCGTGTACGTTGCGAGTAACCAATACCCTTATGACATGCGACTTACGAGTAATGGATTTTAATGGGTACGACATGATTCTTGGAATGGATTGGCTCTTAGACATCGCGCTATCATGGATTGCTGATAGAAGAAAATATATGCACAAGCAGAGGATGACACTATCGTACGAATTCAAGCAGAACGACGCGAAATCTTAACCCTGAGTAGTGTGAAAGAGCGCGAATTAAATAGCTTTGTAGGAAGATTAACCTACATGCTTGCTAGTAGAAACGTCTCATGAACCCCCGAGTTACCATGAGTCGTGTGTGAATATGAGGATGTATTCCCAGAAGAACTACCTGGATTACCCCCACACTGTGAGGTCGAGTTTTCGATAGAAGTCTAACCTGGAATTGCACCGATTTTGATCGCAGCACACCGAATGGCTCCCACCAAGCTAAGAGAATTAAAGGACCAACTTCAAGAATTGCTTACTATAGGTTTTATCCGTCCAAGTACATTGTCGTGGGGCGTACCAACATTATGTGCCAAGAAGAAGGATGGAACCTTATGTCTTTACATTGATTACCAAAAGTTAAATAAAGTAACGATGAAGAATCGATACCCTTTACCTCGCATAGACGATCTCTTCGACCAACTTCGAGGGTCAGCTTGCTTATCAAAGATTAATCTATGCTCAGGCTATCACCAACTTCGAGTTAAAGAGGAAGATATTCCAAAGATAGCCTTTAGAATGCGATATGGACATAGGAGATCGTGTCTGGGAACCATGCCAGGTGCATGAGGTTCGAAAGGATCGTCGACAAGTTCGACAGTGTGGTTGGCTTAGTGCTGAGGCTTAGCGCTGAGAAGATGTATGCTGAGTGTGATATGCCCAGAAGTTGTTTGTGTTATATCCACCTTAGGTTCAGAGATGGGTATGTTATTCGCCCATGGGAACGAAGTGTGGAGTGATGGGGTTCAGTAATGGACCTTGTGGTTTGACTAGCCTGGGGCGATAGGTGAGAAATCGTAGGATACGATGCCTGAGATCGTGTGTGCCTTGAGGGTGAATGTGCGAAAGGTATCTGCATGCTTGTAAGAGTTATTAGTAACTCTGGAAGAGAGGTCTCTGTATTGGGTTCCCCTTTATTTGGAGCTGTCCCTCGGACAACAGATTTGAGACCGTGACGTGATTGTGGTGTGCCTAGCAGGAGTTAGGTAAGTGTAGTGCAACCTTCTGTAGTGAGGTTTTAGGCGCAATGGTATGAGTTGTACCAGGTATGCGGATGGATGGTGTTGATGTGTGTGAATAAGGTATGAGCATTAAGAGTTTGGTATAGCTGATGATCTGAGTATTGTGATCAGAATTGATGGCAGCTGTGTGACTGTAGTCGATGTGGCCTCGAGGTAGGACCTTCAGAGTTCTTTAGAGGCTAAGTGTTGAGGAGTACTGGGAGTACGCTGAGGTTGGGTCGTGATTTCTTGTTGGCCCTTTTCTTTCCTTTGGATGGAAGGAGAGAGAGAGTTCTTATAGACGATTGTCTTATAGACGATCGTCTGGTGTGTGTTGTTTGCGAGTTGTTTCATCTCGGGTGGACAGAGATGCCGAATTTTGATTGGATCAGGTTTTGGTTGTGTTATGAGACTGTGGAATCTCAGTGGATTTGTATCCGTGTTGTGAGCCTTGGAGTAATGACTTAGGGACGTGTATCGCCAGGATTGGGTGATTGTTGGACTAATCCTTCGTGGTTTCAACGGATGGTTGAACCAGTTGGGTTGTGTTCCCTGTGAGGTTACGTTGGTTGACAAGAATGCTTGGGGAGTTGATGTAGAGATGCAGAGTTCTTTGCAGTGATCGGCAGAGAATCCTTAACTATTGTGTGCAGTTTGTTCTGGATTATGTGGTTCCGGTTGCACTATTTCTTTTGGCTGAGTGGGAATTTTGTCGGCATAGTCCAGTTAGGATATTCACAAGTAAGTTTCTAGTAGACTTTTGTGAGTCTGACTTTTTGCTCTGTTTGAGGACCTGGAACTGCGTAGAGTTATTGGAGTCGAGGAGTGGCTATCGACTGTGGTAAGTGTTATGCTTTGGCATAACGGTTGTTTGTATAGATGGTTGTTCCTAGAGTATGATGTTGGAGAAGCCTTGGTTGGCATGGCATGTTCGGACCGACGCAATTGTTTGGTTGGGAACGGAAGAACCGTGATGAGTTCTGCATACGAGGGATTTGCTAAGTGTAAGAGGCAAGCCTGGGTTGGTTACTCGACGAACGAGTTTAGGGACTCAATGGGTTGATGTTAGATGATGATCATCATGTTTGCCTTGTCAGATGACCGTCATCGTGTTTTCTTTGTCGGATGACGGCAATCCTGTTTGATTTGAGGTTGGTCTGTTGCCTTGTTATTAGTGATCTAATGGCGAGACATTAAGTTGTGCAGTAATGTGCAATGACGTGCGGTTGCACGGGAGTTATAATTTGATTGACATAGGTTGTTGGATACCTGTGAGATGTTCTATTTACGTGACGTGCTTGGTCGAGTGACTTGCTAGAGTCAGGTGACTCGCTGGAGTCAGGTGACCTAGTGGCTGTGATGCAAGGTTGGTTTTCGGTTGTGTGGAACCTCGTCTGGGATAATAATGAGGTGTGATTGAGCCAGTATGTGGCAATGAGGACGATGGTGATAGTCTATGTGTTCGAGCATAGAGCATGTCTGAGATCAAGTACCATGGTGGGTTGATCTCGTATGATGCGTTTGTTGCCGGAGTGGTTTGAGTTCGGAGAGAGTTCTGTGTTAGGGTTTGCCAGCACGAGTTGGATATTGATCCAATGTTTATGGATGTTTCCTGAATGACAGTGGGGTCAGCAAAACTTGCCTGTGTGCACAGTCTGTCTGGAGATTGGATCTTCCAGTCATGTTTTCCTTGTGTGGCAACAGGTTTGGGATTTCAGTTGTTGGGACATGTCTGCTGTTGTGTAGTATTGCTGCGTTTGCATAAGAGCTTGTTGATAGTTGCGGGACAGTGTTGAATTTCGGGGACGAAATTCCTTTAAGAGGGGGAGAGTTGTGAGACCCTGACCCGTTTCATTTTTGGAAATGGTCTGAGTGTTTACGGGAGTACGGATTAAAGTTTGGTCTGCTTCCTTGGTTTGGTTTTTCTCCCAGCGATGACTGCTCGAGCGGTGGGTGTGCACTAGATCGGGGTGGTGCCAGAGAGTGGTTCTGTGTGGTGACCGCTCGAGCGGTGATTGGGCGCTCGAGCGGTGAGGTGGCAGAGTGGTATGTCGGCAGGGGTTCGCTCGAGCGGTGGAGGCCTGGCGCGAGATTTTAGAAAAATGTGGTTTTGATGCATGTTCGGGTTTAGAGATTTGGCGGGGTTGGTCCAGGGGGCTGCGGGAAGTTATGGTGCGAATTTCAAAAATTAAAAAAAAAAAAGATAACTTGAAGGCCTATAAATATTGGAGTTAGATATTTTCAAAAGATTTTTTCAAAACGTAACTCCTAAGTTTTCTCATTTTTCTCTCTGCCTTCTCTCTAACTTCTCGGGGGCTCGGGGTCCGATTATTGACGATCAAACTGCGGATTCTTGGTATTGGCATCGAGGGATACCAGCTATCCAGTCATATTTTGATTTCGGCGAAGTTTGTTTTTGCACGTGGATCGAGACGTCGAGCTTTTAGCTCAACGAGGTAGGATCTCAGATTCAACTACTGTATAAGGGTTCTATGTACAATTATAACTATTTTAACCGGTTAAAATACACGGACAACCGATTTATGTTTCGTTAAATCGGGTTTTGGTTTAAAAATGAGGTTTGTGTTGATTTTGGTTGGATGAAATCGGATTTTGAAATGTTCCTTTCGAGGATCTGTGGTAGTTTCGGGTTTAGGTATATCTGAGGGTGTTGAAAAGGTGTTTGGAGGCTTTAATTTGTGGATGAGATGATGGTTATTCAGTGTTTGAGGGATTTGAGGCTTAGAACACCAAGAATAGATTTTCTGGGTTCTTCTCGGGTAGTAGCTCACTCGAGCGCCTGATGCCCGCTCGAGTGGACTAGCTGCACATGGCCATTTTATTTTGGTATTATCTCTCTCATTCGGACTCGAAATTGGGTCATTCTTGTACTTAAATTGAAGCCCCGGAAGTCTTCTTTTCAATGGAACCCCTCTCACCTTAAAATGATATTTGTAGAAAAGGTTATGACAAAAAGAGTGAAGGTGTGTCAAGATTGCCAAACTGTTTTTCATATGTTTTGGGCTAAATGTTTGGGAAAGGTTGTTTTTCAACCTTGTGAGCCCTTTTGATCAAGTATCTTGTTCTTGAGGAGTTTGTTTATGAGTGTTTCACGTGGCCCAGGTGTCGAGACGTGATAGTGACGGTTGTCTAGTTATGCTGCATTTAGTTATACGCTTTTCACCGGTTAAAATGCTTATATATCATGTGTTATGTTTAAACCTTGTTTCGGATAAAAAGCATGTGTTACGCTTTTCTTGGTTTATTGCATGATATGACTTGTTGATGTTGGATTTTCAAAGGGTGTTCATGAAAACGGTGGTTTTTGTGAAAATCTTGACATTTTTATGTTTTGGAGGTTTGGAGCTAACCCTTAGGTTTGAGTCTTAGGTTTTGGAAACATTTTGTGGAAACGGGAAAAAAGTTTTAAAATGTTTTGTTTGATCTCCATGGTTCATGGATTGGATCTCTTGTTTATACACGTGTTATATAACTATTTTTTTGAAAAACTTTTTGAAAATATTTTGATGATCTCCATGTTGATGGATGGATCTAAATACACGTGTATAATGTATATTTGTGAAAAGTTTTGTGAAAGGTTTTGTAGTTGAGTTACAATTCAATTTTTAGATGATTATCTTGATGTACCAGGATGACGTTGATGTGGCACGAGTTGCCCTTGGTGAAAGTCTAGAAACGTGCGCAGAGTAGGTACTCAGGTCCTTCGGGTTAGTTCCCGTAAATTGAGACGGATGGGTGCTCAGCTCCCTAGGGGTCATAGGCCGTAAATTGAGTGGTTACGTCGTGGTGCCCCGTATAGAACTTTTGTGTATCTAGGCGATCCCACAATATTCGGGGGTTAGATACTGGACATGGGTCTATAGTTGCTATCTCTGTCCCCTTGTGATAGAGTCGATACATAGGATCATATTCATCTTTTCTGTGATGGTACATTCTGCGAGGGAACAGTATTTTTTATTACTGTTTTTCTTAACTGTGGTTGGTTATTTACATTATTTGCATCACATGGTTTTAAGGATGAAAACAGGGTTTTATGAAATTAAACCGTTTTGGGAAACTTGTGTAGTCTGATGGGAAAACTTGGGGTTTGTGAAAAATCGTTTTAGGTTCTGCGATTGACTTTAGCTCCCACCCTATATGATTGCATATCGCCTGCTTTACAGCTTTATAGTTGTTTCTATTGGGTTTCGGCTCACGGTGTGGAATTTTATTGTAAAATCATTTTCAGGTGAACATGTCGAGTTGAGCTAGACGCTTGAGGCGATGGAGGACTCGCTGTAATTTTTCTGTTTTGGACATGTACTTTTACATGCGATGCTTGTTTCAGAAGGCGAGTTTTATACGCCTTTCGGCAATATATTTATTCATGTATGAGTTTGCATGTGTTCTGTTTATGAGAGATCCTTTTGTTGGGCTTTCCATTGGTTTTAACAGACGAATTTAAATGTATGAAAACCTATAGTTTTCATAAAACAGGTATTTGGTGGATTTTCACGTGACCCCGGGTTTTGGGGCATGACAGGTATTCCATCAATGCCAAAAAATGTGTTTGTTTCTGAAAAAGGTTCTTCCTCTACGCCGAAAGGCATGAAGAAAAAAAAAGTTTAGAAAAAGGGTGGCATGGTTTTTAAGGTAGTTAGTGGACCACAGACTTGTGTGAATAAGCCGAAAGGCAGATGTTTTCATTGCAACAAAACACAGCACTGGAAAAAGTAATGTCCAGTTTATCTCAGCAAGCTGAACAAATAGGATAATTTCTTTTCACTAGTTGTGAAAACATATTTTGCGGTATTATCTACTGGTATCTGGTGTGTAGATCCGGGAGCCACTATTCAAGTCTTCAATTCATTGCAAGGGTTCCAAGAAACCCAATAACTTAGTGATGTGAAAATTTACTTGCACATGGGCAATAATACAAAGGTGATAGCAAGAGGCCCTTTAACCATAGGTGATACCAGAAGGCCCTTTAAGCAAATGCTATAGAGCTGAAGAACCGTTAGAACTGGTTCACTCTGATGTGTGTGGTCCTATAACAATCTGGGCTAGAGGTAGCTTTGAGTACTTTGTCAATTTTATTGATAACTACTAAAGGTATGGATACATTTACCTAATGTATCGTAAGTCTGAATGCTTTGAGAAATTCAAAAAATTCAAGGCGGAGGTGAAGAAGCGTTTGGGTAAAAGTATCAAATCACTACAATCCGACTGTGGGGGGGAGTAACTCTTTAGAAAGTTTAGGAACTACCTGTCATCAGAAGGGATTATATCTTGGTTGACTGCACTCGGCACTTCGCAACAGAATGGTGTAACAGAAAGAAAGAATATGACTCTTACAGAGATGGTAAGTGTTGGAGGCGAAACTGCTAAGATCATTATTTTTGCAAACGATTATCTGAAAAAAATTAACTACACGGGTAAACGCCAAAACGGGCTCCAGATAAACTTTTAATGATGAACGATCAAAATAAAACCCGTGCATCCGAAGTTAATTTAGAAGAATACTTTTTTACTAGTCGAATCTTCAACTACGATTTGAATCCGAGTTGAAGCACTTGTCAGATCTTCTACTGTATTTTCTTATGCGATTCCTGAATATAGTGTGGCCTATAATCCTTCAAAAACTCGTACCGGCAAAACCAGAACAGCTTTAGTATGAGAAGACAAGTTATGAAACTAGTTCAGCCTACTTGCATATGTATAGGGCTACAACCGGGACCTGGGGAGTAATTATGTGTAAGACTTCTAGTGAAACACAGACACGTATAAGCGGTTTCTGCAATTATACAAACCTCATAGCGGTATTTACAATTATAAAAAAGTAGCAGCAGTTTCTGCAGTTTTCATAAAACACTAAATTACAGTTCACACCACTAAAGAACTATAATTGAACTTTAACCCACAATCTCAAGACCATATAGCATTGAGCTCCTGTTATCAAATGCTTATCATTTCTCCTCACGTTAAGATTCCTGATACCCGCCAATTAAATTTAATTACTGATAATTCAATTTAATCAGCATCTTAATATTCCTTAAACCCTTCCGCTTAACTTATTTGACTGCCGGATAATTAAATCCACATGCATGGTTTAGCCCGGTCAAAACTTATAAGCTTCCTTAAGAGGTATCGTCGATCCCGATCTTTCAGAACGTAAATTCCGTCAATAATTAATATTTGCCATATAAATAATACCGCTATTCAACTCACCGAAAATGTAGACTCATATAAGATCGCACCCTCTAAAGAATCAAAACAACGAATATTAAATATATAAAAATCAATATTTGTTTCAGGATTAAGAGAATAAGCACTATTCATAATAATATTGGGATGTGAATTAATTTATATAGTTAGTATAAAATTAATTATTCCAAATGTCCCGTTCAGTACACACAAAGTGTACTAGCATAGAGAGTCGAAACAATAGACGAAGCTATTATCTGTTTCCCGTAACCAAGACAGGTCTACTAAAACTTTATACTGTAGTCGTACCGATGATATGTTTATTTCCATCTAAACTGTGAACATGAAACTTATATTCTGCAAGAACCTAAAATATGACCTTCTGTGTGTAAGCCGTATTCTACACATCAGATTAAATACTATATAGAATATTGGACATCCATGCATAACAAAGAAATGATATACATACATTGCTCATAAAGATTATCATAAAATAGAAAAATAATTTTATTAAAATAAAATTAAATACTAATAACATCGTTTTCAATATACCAAGCCTAACAATAAGGTCTATGCTAAGTTATTCTGGATTACTCGATTCATTTTAGAGACTTGCATTAGAGACAGCGGCTTATATTTTAAATTTGGTACCTTCTAAGTATGTACCTTCTACTCCCACAGAGTTGTGGACTGGGCATAAGCTTAGTTTGAGATAGATTTGGATTTAGGGATATCCCACATGTGCTGAAAGGAAACGCGGATAAGTTGTAACGATGTACAGAAATCTATTTCTTTGTGGGGTATCCCAAGGGAATAAATGTGGTTTATTTTATAATCATAAGGATCGGAAGGTCATTGTTAGCACCAATGCCCAATTTTTGGAAAAAGATAATATTATGGACCACAAGCCCAAAAGTAAAATTGTTCTAGAAGAAATGAGAAAAAATACCAATAGAACAAAAAAGGAACCACAAGTTACTGATATTCCATTACTTCGTCGTAGTGGGAAGAATATCGGGACAGGTGCAAATCATGAACAAGGTGCTACCATTAACTTGCCAGACGAGCATATGGGTACTGGTGCACTGGGTTTAGATTCTGCACAGTGTGTTACTGCTAGTAAACAGATGTAGGTAGTGCCTCGTCGTAGGGGGAGAGTTTTTCTTCAACCTAATCGGTATATGTTTTTGGGAGAGTCTTTTGACAGGATCCCGGCAGAACTGGATTTCGAACCCTGTAACTACAATGAAGCAATTCAGGACAAAGATGTAGATCTTAGGCAAAAGACTATGAATTATGAGATGAAATCTATGTATTCTAATCAAGTCTGGAAACTTGCAGAACCACTCAAATGGATAAAACCCATTCGATACAAGTGGATCTATAAGAGGAAGAGAGGAGCAGATAGGAAGGTTAAAACTTTCAAAGCTAGGCTTGTTGAAAAAGGGTTCACTCAGAAATAATGGATCGATTATGAGAAAACTTTTTCCCGGTAGCCATGCTTAAGTCTATCCAGATTCCTTTATCCATTGCTGCTCATTTCGATTAAAATTTTTTGCAAATAGATGTCAAAACAGTTTTCTTTAACGGATGTCTTAACAAGTGTATCTATATGATACAACCAGACGGTTTCATAG
This sequence comes from Heliamphora exappendiculata, assembly GCA_034768845.1. Lineage (NCBI taxonomy): Eukaryota > Viridiplantae > Streptophyta > Magnoliopsida > Ericales > Sarraceniaceae > Heliamphora > Heliamphora exappendiculata. The sequence continues at coordinate 21,683 of JAOTRH010005502.1, forward strand.
CAAAGAGCTAGCAGCACATGTTGTGCAACTTTAAGAGATCTATTTATGAACTTAACTAAGCATTAAGGTCTTAGAATACTCGATTTGATCAAGCTATAAAGTCTTATAATCTTAATCAAAGTCTAGATGAATCCTATGTGTACAAAAAGCTTGACAGAAGCGTGGTGGTCTTTCTAGTACTTTATGTAGATGATATCTTGCTTATCAAAAATTATGTGGGGGTGTTAACTTCAGTAAAAGTACGATTATCTGGGCAATTCGATATGAAGGACTTGAGAGAAGCTAGTCACATCTTTAGAATCAAGTTTTTTCTAGATCGAGAATAAATGATGTTGGGCGTATTACAAGCAAAGTATATCGATGATATCTTTGTTTGTTTTAGCATGCAGGATTCAAAAAAATGGTTTCTCCATTTCAGGCATGGAATCACTCTATTTAAGTGAGAAATTATTAGGATTGTATACTAAAAATCATAGATTTTATTTTGATTTTAGTGTTTAATTTAATTTTAATAAAATTAATTTTCTATTTTATAAGAATCTTAATGAGTAATGTATGCAATATCATTTCTTTAATGTTATGCTTAGTTGTCATTTATTCTATACAGTATTTAATCTGGTGTGTAGAGTAGGGTTTGAACATAAAAGACTATATTATAGGTTCTTGTAGAATATAAGTTATTATTCAAAGTTTAGATAGAATTGGACAAACTATTGGTACAACTGTAGCATAGAGCTTTAGTAGGCCCGCTTTGGTTACGAGGAACATATAATAGTGTCGTCTATTGTTCTGACTCGCTGTGTTAGTACTATTTGTGTGTATCGAACAGGACCACATTAGGGTAATTAATTTTATACGGTCTATATAAATTAATTTACACCCTATAAGGTTGTTATGAAAGTGCTTATACTATTAACCTTGAAATAATTATTATTTACGTATATTTAATACTTGTAGTTTTAATTTATTAGAGGGTGCGATCTTATATCGGTCTATAGTCCAAGTGAGTTGGATAGTAGTATTAATTATATGGTAAATATTAATTATTGACGAAATCTACGTCTTGATTGTTCGGGATTGACGATACTCCCTTAAAGAAGCTTATAAGTTTTGACCAGGCTAAACTCTACAGGTGGATTTAATTATCCGCCAGTCATATAAGTTAAGCGGGAGGACTTAAGAAATTTTAAGATGCCGATTAAATTAAATTGTCTGTAATTAAATTTAATTGGCGGGTATCGAGAATCTTAATGTGGGAAGATAAGTTAAGCATTTAATAACAGGAGCTCAATGCAAATTGATCTTAAGATTATGGCTAAGAGTGCAGCTACAGTTCTTTAATGGCGTGAACAATAATTTAGTGTTTCATGAAAATTTCAAAAACCGCAGCAATATTTTCATAATTACAAAAACCGCTAAGAGGTTTGCATATTTGAAAAAGCTGCTGGATAGGTATCTGGATTACACTAGAAGTCTAACTTATAATTACTTCGCAGGTCCCTGCTGTTGCCCTATAAATATACAGGTAAGCTGAACCAAATTCATAAGTTGTCTTTCAAGATTAAGGTTGATCAGGTTCTACATGTACCAGTTCTCGAAGAATCGTAACCCACACTACGTTCGGGAATCGCATCGAAAATACAGTAGAAGGTCTGATCAGAGCTTCAACTCGAAAATCAAAGTTTGTAGTTTGACAATCGACCAAAAGGTATTCATCTAAATTAGCTGTGATGGCGCGGATTTTATTTTGATCGTTCGACATAAAAAAAAATTTATCTGGAGTCTATTTTGGCGATTACCCGTTCAGTTTTGTTTTTTCAAAAAATTGTTTACAAATCAATGATTTTGGCATTTTGCCTCCAACAAGAAGATCCTACGACAAGGGTATTTTTGGATGACAATGGAGACTGATTGCATATAGTTTGTGTGAAGGTGCCATAAGTGTTATATCCATGCGAACTTTATGCACGTTTTCCCATCCCAGTTGTATGGTCTGACATCTCCATGGTCATTTTTAATATGGGGCATTGATGTGATTAGCAAGGTAATACCAAAAGCTTCAAATGGACACAAGTTCATTTTGGTAGCCATCGACTATTTTACCAAG
>JAOTRH010005513.1:0-23788 GCA_034768845.1 Heliamphora exappendiculata
GTAGATCCATTAGATGGGATAAAACCCATCGGGTGCAAATGGATCTTCAAGAAAAAGAGAGGAGTGAACGGGAAGGTGAAAACCTTCAAATCTAGGCTTGTTGTGAGGGGTTTTCTCAGAAAGAAGGGTTCGATTATGAAGAAACCTATTCGCCGGTGGCTATGCTTAAGTCCATTCGAATTCTCTTATCTATTGCTGCTCATCTCAATTACGAAATTTGGCAAATGGACGTTAAGATGGCATTCCTTAACGAAAGTCTTGACAAGAGCACCTATATGATGCAGCCAAATGGGTTCATAGCAAAAGGCCAGGAGCGCATGACGTGCAAGTTTAAGAATTCTATTTATGGGCTTAAGCAAGCATCAAGGTCTTATAACACTCGATTTGACCAGGCGATTAAAAGCTTTGGCTTTGATCAGTGTCCTATCGAGTATTACGTGTACTAAAAGTGCGATGGGCATAAGGTGGCATTTTTAGTCATTTATGTTGATGACATTCTCCAAAGCAAAAATGATGTGAGGTTACTATCTATGGTGAAGATGTGGTTATCGAGTCAATTTGACATGAAGGACTTGAGAGAAGCAGGTCAAATCCTTGGGATCAAGCTCATTCGAGATCGATCACGTAGGATGTTGGGCTTAGCCCAAGTCCGTTATATTGACTTGATTATTGCTCGTTTTGGCATGAAAAATTCTAAGAAAGGATTTGCTCCTTTCAGACATGAGATTACTTTATCTAGGAATCAGTGTCCTAGGACACCTCATGAGATTGAGAGGATGAGAGGTATTCCTTATGCTTCGACAATAGGAAGTCTCATGTATGCCATGCTCTACACTAGACCAGATATCTGTTATGTCGTTGGCATGGTAAGTAGATATCAGTCTAATCCAGGGGAAGAGTATTGAATTACAGCCAAGAATATACTCAAGTACCTGAAAAGGACTAGGGAGTATATGTTCGTGTACCAGGCTGATAGCCTTATACCCCTTGGGTATACAGACTCGAATTTCCAAGATGACAGGGATTGAAGGAGGTCCACCTCAGGATACGTGTTTTCTTAGGGAAAGGACATTGAGGGGAAGTGATGTCTCATTCGGGAGACTTTACAACGTAGAGACGTTATGGTTTGCATGGTTGCATCTGCGGATAACCTAACGAATTCTTTTACTAAGGTAGAAGGGTTAGGTGTCAGATGTGTTCCTACATGGCTTTGAGTATAAGTGGGAGATTGCTGAGAATGTATACTGAAAAGTCATGCTTTTTATGTATTTTATTCTAGATCCCTAACATATTAATGAGAAACAATTGAGATAATTTTACACTCGTGATTTTATATTTATATTTGTGATGAATGAATGCATAGTCCGTCTATTCTGTCTAGTATTTGACTCGGTGCGTGCTGCACGGAAGATTGGGTCAAAAGTTCTAATAGATTATACAGGTAGACTCACAATCGCAACGGACCCGGACATTCTATTGGTACGATTATAATACAACATTATAGTAGCTGATCTTGGCTAGGTCGAACGGATCAAATTCTGGTTTTAGAAATTCGATGTTCGAGCTCGATGTGTTAGTACATTTAGAGTATATTGAGCAGGATCAATGGGATGATCGATTCTATACTGACTATATGAATTTGATCCACATCCCGTATTATCATGTATTGTACGAACTCTTAATCTCGAAGTGATTGATTAATTGTGTTTAGATGATGTACAGTACTTTGAGTCGTCAATGGTTGAGATTTTCTCCATGAGATCAACAAAACTGATAAGTTAGGTACTTGCATTGTTTGTCCGATGATTGATAATCAGCTGACGGAAACCACGTCCGATTTAGGTTGAGGAGTTCCCCTCGTGTGCTTTGCTTATAGGTTTGATTATACTGAACCTGTACAGTGGGTCTCCAGATCCGGCATATCAAAAGATTAAGCGGCGCGGTTGGGAGGAAAAAATGGTAATTAAATCGGGTTGTCAGTAACCTAATTTATTTATTGGGAATCCATATCTTAAACATAGGGAGAATTCAGTGCATTTGAGAATTGAAAACTCAAGACATAATTTGAGTTAGGGCCGGGAGTTCAGTTAGGACCTTTAGTGGAATAAGTTCTGGTTCGTACGAGAAATGATCTAACTCGGGGACAGAGTTAGGGATATCCGATTTTCTCGTACGGTTAGCCCGAGTCATATACTTTTTCGTGATCCATCACGTAGCACACTATACGCACGGATATTTTTCTTATTGGTTTCGGTAATTATTTAATTTAATTAGAATGCCGATTTTGTCGTCGGAAATATTTAGGGATTAAATTAAATAATGAGGGGCGTTTTAGTTATTTGGCACACTTAGGAATTTCTCCCTAAGTGGCCGACCCTAATTAAAGGTGGGAATTTGGTTTTATGAAAGATATATATATCTTCCTTAGTTTTCGGAAAAAGAATACATATTCTTAACATTATCTTTGATATATGTAGTAATATATCACAAGGTGGCTTTTAATACAAAAAGAAAACCTAAAACCCTAATCCAAACCCACCAAGAAGCGGCCGCCTCTCTCTTTTGGCAAATTAATTTTTGCTTTTTGGAGACAAGTGTGAGAAGAAACCAAGGAAAAGAAGAACTCTTCGATCGAAATCGGTGCTCACACGCCGTGATCGTCGTAGTGCGTTCGGGACACACGTGAGAAGGTTGCAAGATCGTCTTCAACGTATTCGGGATTTCTTAAAACTTTTCGACAAGTTTCATAAATGTATAATGGTATTAAAATTAATATAGTTCGTCGTTTTCATGAAAAATGCACACGTTATTTTTTACAGTCACGGCGTCAGTTCAAAAAAAAAAAATTTCCGCTCCAACAATAACAATTAACAGCATTAATAAGTCGTAATTGTCAAAAATATTAGCACTATTTAATGTATAATGACAATGTGCTTAAGTGTGAAAGTGCAAATTAAGCAATTAATTTAAAAGATTAAATTCAACGAAATAAATTAAGTAATAAATAATGTTAACTACGTAAATAAAGGAAATGTACAAATTAAAATTAAAAATTAACCCGATCACTCCAAAATAGAGAAAATAGAGTTTGGAAAGATCAGAGATATAAGCAGAATACCAAGATTGCTAGGAAATTCTCAAGTTGGGAATGTGCTCCAATAGGTGGGTCCTCAGTTAGTGATCCAAGTAGGGCTTCAATATAGGTATCGGAGGTTCGAAACTCGGTGTTTCGACAGGATTTTAGTGTCGGGGCTCGAAATTGTTTGGCAACACGGCATAGCTTCTCTCAATAAACCTCTCACTAATTTTCTGTCCTCGAAAACGTCAGGTCAACCAATGAGATGCTGCCAAATTTTGGCGACACGTCAAGTCATTTGAAGTTGGCGGTCACCACAATGCAAGTTAGCGGTCGCCATATTTTTGAAAGGTTCCACAACATTCTATGGCGGTCGCCGTGATAGGAGTTGGCAGTCGCCATGATGAAAGGTGGCGGCCGCCAAGTTTGGTTAAGGTTTTCAAGAGGTTCTATTGGCGGTCGCTACAATGAACATGGCGGTCGCCTTACTTAGGCAGCAAGTTTTGATGGTTCGTCAAAATTTCAATAGTTCGAAGGTTTTGGGTTCAAATACCGAGCTTGGATCACTTTTTGAGGATCATATCGAGGTACTATTCTATCTGTTTTCATCATCGAATTCGCCTAAGATTAGGCGGGATCAAATTGGGGTGTCTACATCATCTATGAATGACAGCAACGCATGCCCCGCTGTACTGTTTACTAAGACGTCGATGTGCGGTAGTGGAAAATCGTCTTTCGAGCTAGCCTTGTTAAGATCCCAAAAATTCACGCAGACTCGGATACGACCATCCTTCTTTAGCACTGGCACTATATTGGCTACCTATTTCGGGTACTCGGTTACTATTAGGAATCCAGCATTGATTGGCTTGGCAACTTCTTCTTTGATCTTCAGAGCCCATTCTGGCCGAATTCGCCTTAATTTTTGTTTGACTGGTTTAGCATCGGGGTATAGAGGGATATGGTGCTGGACAATGTCAATATCAATTCTGAGCATATCTTCATAAGACCACACAAATACATCTTTGAATTCTTTTAATAAAGTTATTAATTGTTCTTATTCAACTATGGATAAAGAAGAACCAATTTGAACATTTTGTGGGTTAGTTTCATTACCCAGATTTATTGACATAGTTTCTTCAATTATTGGTTGGGCGCGCATTTCTTCTTCTCTTTTTATTAAAAGTTTTATTTTTTTAGAATATTCCTGTCGAATTCAAAATCGTCAGAAAGCGTATGAAATAAATCAAACAAAACAGAGTAACCAAAAATCTTGTTCATTTCATTGAAAACAGAGGGGATTACAAACTCGATGGTAAAAGTTGGGAGAGATGCACCAACAATGTGCCATCGATTACAGATTTCGACTCAAACTTGGACTCAGGATCGATAACCTGCGTATTACAGAACTCGAGGGTCAAATTTTTCACTTCTTTTGCAGCCGCGTCAACGATGAGCTTGATGCAATCTACCGGTGCGCTGAAGCCCATCATGAAGTAGTCTGATTCAGTTATATGTAGCTGAGCAATCTTCTCGTTGAACAGCACTCCCAGGTCAGTACCGTCGAGTTTGTCGGCCCAATCTTCCTTTTGGGGCCTCTTTCCTTCTTCCTTAACTTCTATTGTCTCTTCCTCTTTAGTGTCAGACAACTGATGACTGAAAAAGATCTCCAACGCTGGTAGCTTTTGATTGGTCTCTTCGTCGATCCATGGCTCGAAAAAGCCGCAGTACGAGAAATTTTCCCCTTCCTTGACGAAGAACCCATTGAGTGTCCCGACATAATTGGCTTTTCCCTCCCTTCTAGGCCCTTCCAGATCTTCCTCCATTGGTTTACACCCGAGACCAAAACGATGCGAAGTCGGCAATACCTGAATGGGTTTCGGGATTCCCTGCTGCTTACGCCGTAATCCCATGCCAGGGAAGAAGGACATTTTCCTCATCATTGCTACTGTCCGTGGGTTGACATACCTTTCTTCTTCATTCATCATCATCTGAACAGCCTATTCTTCATCATATTGAAAGCCACTGAGCAATACATCATTTTCACTATACTGAACTTCCAACAGAGTTGTGCCATCTCCTCCTCTCGGGGGGTGAATGCTGTCTTCTTCGTGGATAGTCATAATTGTCCCGTTCTTTATCAATTTTAATTTTTTGTGAAGAGTAGACGGTACCGCCTGGACATTTGGGTCATGCAGCCATGGCTTTTCCAGCAGCAGATTGAAGGAGGCCGGCACGTCTAGCACGTGAAACTCAACCGACGTCTTCCGAGGTCCTACCGAAACGGCAAACGACATCAGTCCTAGTACATCCCTTCTTGTGTTGTCGGAAGCTCGCACCCCTTGATTGCAGGGGGTGAACTAGTCTGGTCTCATCCCTAAGCAAATGGCCATTCTTAATGGGCAAACGTTCAAAGCCGACCCATTATCAATGAGGGTTACTAGGACCCATTTTTCTAGACACTTGACGGTGATGTGAAGCGATTTGTTGTGACTTTTTCCTTCAGCGGACAAATTCTTATCAAAAAAAGAAATGAGTTTTGGTTCAGCGACTGGTAGAATAAGCCCAATGAGATGCTCGGGGGTTGCATCTATCGGGACACTAGCCTTGTTCAACACCCTCAAAATAGCTTGCATGTGCTTATGCGAAGCCATCAATAAGCTCCAAATACTGATGTTGGCTTGCATCTTTTTCAACTGTCTCAATACAGCATCATCCTCCTCCTCTTGCTCTGTCTCTTTCCCCTTTCCACTCGGCTGTCCCTTCTCTAGCTGGGCTGGCTTAAAATGTTGTCCACTTCTAGTTAGGTGCTCCACGCCGTCTTTGGGATCCCATAACCCTGGCATCATATTATCAGTCCGTCTCACTTCGTTTACGTGCTGAGGGCTTTCAAACGCCCATAAATCATTTAAGTCACTAACATCTGCCATTTCCCTTCTTTCCTCGTAATCTTCAATAGCCCATGTATTATCAATTTCTTCCCATATGTCCTCTTCGATAAAGTTCGCTTGTTGTTCCCGAACGACCCAGAAATCAGTCCACTCTGTCCCAGCTGATTTCAACACGATTCTTACCAACTAGTAGGACTGCATTTCATCGACGTACACTTCCTCCTCAAAAAGTTAGGGAATGGTGATTCCATCAAGCACATGGCCAAACCCATAAGGCCGACTCGGGTAATCCAATGGCCAGACATCTTCTTCATTGCGCTCCTCCTCTTGTTGGTAGGTTTGAATTATCGGTTGATACCATTTTCAGGCATTATCATTCCATTCTTCTATTATGTCTCGACTGCCTCTAATCATCATGAATGAGCATGCTGTCTGGTCCCCAGTTATTGAAACATGAGAACATGGTAGGTGTACTGAACAGATGTGCTGGCATGGGTCCTCCAATTCCCTCAAAGTTAGGCAATTTACCCCAGCTTGCCTGGCATGATTCGGTAAGGGGTTAGTTGTTACGTTCGATTTTGGATCACTTTCTTGTCAATGAGATTTTGGATCTCTTGACGCAGCCTCATGCACTTATCGGTCAAATGCCCAGGACCTTGATGGAAGGCACAGTATTGGGAAACATTGAATCTCGGTGGCAGGGGATCGGTTACAGGCATGGGGTCTAATGGTTTGATGAGCCCTTTTTTGACGAGTCAATTCAAGGCGGTGGATAAAGAAATGTTGAGGGGTGTAAACACCCTCCTTGGCCTCTGTTGCTGTTGGCTGCTATCTGACTGTTAGGCATTATTAGACTGCTTGGCGAAAGAGAATGGGTTCAGCAGGTTTACCTCGTTTGAGCGGGACACGAGGTTAGTGGTAACGGATTAGTTCTGGTTATTTGTGAGGAAAATCCTTCTGGGCTTCTGGCTTGTCTCGACTTTTTCAATGTCCCCAGACTGGATTGCATCTTCTATCTGAACCCTAGCATCAAATAACTGCTCGAATGTAGAGAGTGGCTGCTTCATGAGGTAGTGTTTTAACAGAGACTGCAAATTCTTAACCATAATCCTCACCTGCTCTTTCTCAGTTGGCCTGTTTGTCATTTTTGCAGCTTTGCCTCTCTAACAGGTTAGGAAGTCGACAAAAGATTCCCGATTCTCTTGTCGGGTTATTTCAAGCTCTCGAATAGTGACGTCCAGGTGGACATTGTAACTATACTGACTGATAAAAGCCGTTGCTATGTCTTCCCAAGTTCTAATTTTGGCTACATCAAGGGAAAGAAACCATTTCTAGGCTATCCCAGAAAGAGATCGGTGAAAGAGCTGAGCCTTCAACTGGTCATCAATCCCCATTGGCGACAAGGTACCAACATACATTCAGAGATGAATTTTGGGATCTCCGGTTCCATCGAACTTTTTCATGTCCGGCATTTTGAACTTTTTCGACAATTTAGCATCAGGAAACAAACATAGTCCCCCCACATCTAACATGTATTCCTCGATCCCCTTAGCTTTTTTAAGGACCTTTTCCATCTTGTCGATCTTCTCAATCAGTGCAGATTCTCTAGACTGCGTAGTGTTTTCCTCCTCAACTATCACCGGACGAGGGTTTCGTGGTGGTGGTGGAACAACTTATGATCCATCGAGGACCTGGCTGTCATCTCAAAAATTTTTAACATTCTCATTCGTGTCATCTAGTTGTTCATTCACAACAGGGATACGGGCCTAAATTGCGCAGATTTGTGCCTGACATTGCATTTAGGCCTGGGTCTGCTGTTCTACGGCTCGTTGTATATCAGCGATTACCCTTAATAGGGCTGTTAGATTCACCTCATTTTCTGTCATCTCAACTGACTGTTTGGGTACCCTACAGAGTCTTCCTGTCATTGATCTTTTCCAGACACGTTCTGATTTACTTTTCTCGGCTCAATGGTAAACTCACAGAGAACACCTGGATCCCAAAAGTGGAGTAACTAGTATCAGACTCTTCCCGGACAAACATTATGGCAACAGGTAGCAAATATCTCAAATTTTCAAAACAGTGAATCATGAGCAGTTAAACACGAAGATCGACACAATGCCCCTGTTGGGCTCGCGCCGACAGCACAGCAGGATAATCCAAAAATTAGAAAGACAATTAAGAAGGGAAAACAACTAAATTCTAGAGGGGGAGCCCATCTAAAATGAGGAAACGGACATCACTTCAGCAAGGAAACAGAGCTATGTTGACCGGACAGGTTTGACCAAAAAATTTTAAGAAAAAACGGGCAGCATGATGCTAGGGAAATAACTCTCAAGGGTTTGAAAGAAACGAGTCTATGTCGAGGGGGAGGGAACTAACGACCCGAAAAGATCTCAGAGGAGAGAGAAACTACCCTAAAAGTGTTAAAACAAAACACAGGCATGACCCCGAGAAGAAAATCACGGTAAGAAAAATCGAATATGGTGAAAAACAAAACCCGAGTAAAAACTCAAAGCAAAAGCTAGCCTAAGCAAAGAATAACAGAAAACCCAAGTAGAACCTAGAGAAAGAACTAGCCTGAACTTGATCAAAACAATCCAAACAATATACAAACAAAACATACAATGAAGAAAAATACATAATCCTACTAAGGTTAGCAACACCTAATTTGGGAGTTCTAAGTTCACTATATGCAAAATGCCAGTTTTGGTCAATCGAACATGATATCTTCTGAATAGAGTCGGGTATATATCTCACATGCAAAACATGGTCAAATAGTATACCCGAACTCTTTTACTGCACCTATGATAGCGTACAGTTAGTAAGGATTGCCCGTCTTCCCAACAATCCCCAAAACAGATTAACGTTCAGGGTATCAAGTCGACCAGGCAAGGGATTTGAAGAATAATACATATGCATGCGAAAATGCAAATGAAAAATTTTATTAGGAACCAATGATGTTTTCAAGTGTAGCCCTCTTATTTGATTTTATAAATCAGTCCCCAGTAGAGTCGCCAGAAAATACTGTGGCGTTGGGATTTTAGGGGTTATTTTGAAAGAAAAATGTTCAAAAATAAGAAATTCAAAAAAATATTTAGAAAAATCTTTTAACATCTTGAAAATTAAATTTTGAAAACTCCTTTTGTTGAAAATAGAGTCACCACTTTGTTTTTGAGAAAAACTAAGAAAAACAAAATTGGCTACTGATCTTTAAAACGTTAACCAGAAAAAGAAGGTTCGATGGTTAAAATACGAAACGGGGAAGGTGTTAGGCACCCTGTTCGCCCAACCGTAAGGTTGGCCTCTACTAATCATCATTGATTCTTTAATAGAATTTTCTAAATGCATACAAATAAAGAAAATGAGGCGAAGAGAGAACATTCAAAATTGAATATGAAAAATTCATAACATATGTACATAGCACTCCGAATAAATCAAATAAAACAAGAAAATCCTAAGTCCTACGGTATGCAATTTCTAACTAAAGAATTCATGGAGCATACTGGCATGCGATTTCATCAAAATAAACTAAACTATCAAGATTTGAATAAAAGAGTAAAACATACTAAAAGTTGTTAAAATTACTTAAGCATAGATTTGCTATAAAAAAAATTAAGATATCCTAAACATGTTTTCAAATAAAGAAACTAAAACTTACATATCACCAAAATAAACAAGATTAATATTAACATGATGAACAAAAGACGCGTAAAAGATCCTATGAAAAGAAAGTCACAGAAGAAGCTTATACTAAAAAGAAAAAAAAAAGATTAGAAAATGTTATGAATAAAAGAACAATCTAACTATTCACATTTTATATTTTGAACAAAACAAAAGAAAAATAAATAAATAAAATAAACAAACGAGTTTCAATTATTAAAAGACTTTTTGTGACTTTTTTTGATTTAATAACATGAAAGAAAAATAAGAGTTATGAAAAAAAAATAAAGCTACAAAAAAAAGAAGAAGAAAAATGTGTTTTATACTAAATACTAACATTAAGAGAAAAAAATACTAATCAAATTAATACTAAAAAAATAAAATATTATAAAAAAATTTAAAACTAGTAATAAAAGAGAAGAAAAAGAAAATAAAAAAAAATATTAGCAAAATAAATTACATTAACATTAAAAGAAAAGAAGATAAAAAATAAAAACTAGAAAAAGAACATTAAGTTAAAAGAAAATAAAATGGAGCATTTGTATTAAAGAAAATAAAAGAGAATGAAAGTAAATGCTAGTAAAGAAAATTAAACTAATGCTTAAAAGAAAATGACATTAAATTAATATTACTATAAAAGAAATGAAATAAAAATAAATATTAGTAAAGAAAATTAAATTAATACTAAAAAGATAAAAGAAATTAAAAATAGCTATTTAATTTAAATGTGAAATATAGTTTGATTACTACATTCACACAAATATAAGTGCGTTATTATAACAATTAACAGTATTATTAAGTTGTAATTGCCAAAATATGTTAGCACTAATTGATGGATGAATTAAAGAAAAACAATGTGCTTAGCATGAATGTGTAAACTAAGCAAGTAATTAAAGAGACTAAACTAAATGAAACAATTTAAACAATGAACAAGGTTAATTACGTAAACAAAAGAAATACACAAATTGAAATCGAAAGTTAACCCGATCACTCCAAAAGAGAGAGAATGGAGTTAAAAAGACCAGGGATCCAAACGAGGTACCTGGATTGCTTAAGAATTCTCAAATTGGGGGAATGTGCGTCGATGTGCCATTCCTCGAGTGGTGATCCAAGTAAGGCTCCAATGTAGGCATCGGAGGTTTAGAACTCGATATCTCGGCAGGGTTCCGGCGTCGGGGCTCGGAATTGCTTGATAACTCGGCAGAACTTCATTCTCAAAATCTCACTCATTTTCTGTCCTCGAAAAGATACCAGAGGTACGGTATTTAAAGAGTTTATCAGCCAATGAGATGCTGCCACGTTTTAGAGACACGTCAGGCTATTTGAAGTTGGCGGTCTCCATAATGAAAGTTGGCGATCGCCATGTTTTTGAAAGGTTTCACAAAGTTCTATGACGGTCGCCATAATGCAAGTTGGCGGTCGCCATGATGAAAGGTGGCGGTTGCCACTTTTGGCTAGGGTTTTCACAAAGTTTTATGGCAGTCGCCACAATGAGAGTTGGCGGTCGCCTTACTTGGGCAGCAAGTTTTGATGGTTCGACGAAATTTTATTAGTTTGAAGGTTTCGGGTTCAAATACCGAGCTTGGATCACCTCCTGATGATCGAACTGAAGCACTATTTCACCTGTTCTCATCATCAAATTCACCTAAGATTAGGCGGGGTCAAATTGGGGCGTCTACACACCAGCATACATCCTATAGCTGAATCAGTCACTGATAAATAGAGGATCAGTAGCTTATCAGGTTCTAGAGGAGATATAATAGGTGAATTTTAAAAGTACTGGCGCATGGCATCGAAGGCATATTGGCATTTTTTATCACATTCAAACTCGACTCCTTTCTTCAGCACACGGAAGAGCGACTCACAAGTAGTTATCAGTTTTACGATGAATCGACTGATGAACTGTATCTTACCCAGAAAACCCCTAACTTCTCGCTCGGTCTTCGGAGGAGGTATTTCTAAAATTTCTTTGATCTTTGAATGATCAACTTCAATGCCTCATTGAGTGATCATAAACCCAAGCATCTTTTTGGCGATAACCCCGAAGGCACACTTCTGTGGATTGTGCCGCATCTTGTACTTTCGAATCCTTTCAAAGAACTTTCGTAGTGCTACGATGTGGCCATCTTGATCCTTGGACTTGACTATCATGTCATTCACGTATGCTTCGACCTCCTTATGTATCATGTCATGTAGTAAAGTAGTGGCAGTCCTATGATAGGCTGCCCCTGCATTCTTCAAACCAAACGACATTACACAATAACAATAGGTGCTCCAAGGTGTAGTGAATGTCGTCTTTTCTCTATCCTTAGGATCCATCAGAATCTGGTTATATCCGGAGAAGCCATCCATGAATGACAATAAGGCATGTCCCGTTGTACTGTCTTCCAAAACGTCGATGTGCGGTAGCAAAAAATTATTTTTCGGGCTAGCCTTGTTGAGATCCCAAAAATTCACGCAGACCTGGATGCATCCTTTTTTCTTTAGCACTTGAACAATATTAGCCACTCACTTTAGATACTCGGTTACCATCAGGAATCCAGCGTTGATCTGTTTGGTAACTTCTTTGTGATCTTCAGAGCCCATTCTGGCAGGACCCGTCTTAACTTTTGTTTAACCGATTTAGTATCAGGGTACAATGGAATATGGTATTGGACAATGTCGGGATCAATTCTGAGCGTATCCTCATAAGATCATGCAAATACATCTTTGAATTATTTTAATAAAATTATTAATTGTTCACATTCAACTAAGGATAAAAAAGAACTAATTTATACATTTTGTGGGTTAATTTCATTACCCAAATTTATTGACAAAATTTCTTTAATTACTGATTGGGCGTGCATTTTTTTTCTTTTTATTAAATGTTTTATTTCTTCGAGAATATCCCCGTCGAATTCAAAATCATCGAAAAGCGTACAAAATAAATAAAATAAAACAGAGTAACTGAAAATCTCGTTCATTTCATTGAAGGGAGACGAGATTATAAACTCAAAAACATAAATAGGAGGAGGTACACAAACAGACGTGCCCTCAACCACAGACTCAGACTCAGACTCAGGATAGACAACCTACACATTACAAGACTCTAAGGTCTAGTTCTTCACTTTCTTTGCAACTGCATCAACAATGAGCTTGGTGCAGACGGTTGGTGCGCTAAAGCCCATCATGAAATAGTCTGGGTCAGTTACGTGCAGCTGCGCCATCTTTTCATTGAACAGCACTCCTATGTCGATTCCATCAAGCTTGTCTGCCTAATCTTCTTCTTGGATCTTCTTTCCTTCTTCTTCCCCTTTCACTGTTTCATCTTCTTCCGTATCGGATAATTGATGGCCGACGAAGATTTTCAGCCCTGGCAACTTCTGGTTGGTTTCTTCATCGATCCATAGCTTCGGGAAGCCATAATACGAGAAATTTTCTCCCTTTTTGATAAAGTACCCGTTGAGCGTTCCTAAGTAGTTAGCCTTCCGTCCCCTTTTAGGCCCTTCCAAATCTTCTTTCATTGGTTTGTATCCAAGACCGAAACGGCGAGAAACCGGCAATACCTAGACAGGTTCGGGAATACCTTGCTACTTACGTCCTAGCCTCATACTCGGGAAATAGGATATTTGCCTCTTCATTGTAACTACTCTCGGGTTGATGTACATATCTTCTTCATTCAATAGCCCATGTACAGTCTGCGCTTCATCGAATCGGAAGCCACTTAGTGACACATCCCCTTCGCCATGCTGAACCTCTAAGAGGGTCGAGCCTTCTCCTCTTCGGGATTGAATACTGTCTTCTCCATTGATGGTTAAAACTGATCCATTCTTTATCATTTTTAGCTTTTGGTGAAAAGTCGATGGCACTACCTGGACGTTCGGGTCGTGCAGCCATGGCCTGCCCAGCAATAGATTAAAGGAGGCTGGAACGTCCAGCACATGAAACTCAGCTGAAGTCTCTAGAAGCCCTACTGATAACGCGAATGATACTAGGCCCAACACATCTCTTGTCGTGTTATCGTAGGCCTGGACTCCTTGATTACTAGGTGTGAAATGTTTCGACTTTCGTCGCAACCAAACTGTTGTTCTGAGCGGACAGACATTTAATGCGGACCCATTATCAATAAGAGTCATCAGGACCCACTTTTTCAGACATTTAACGGTTATGTGTAGGGGTTTGTTATGATTCTTTCCTTCTGCTGCAAATCCTTATCAGAAAAGAAAATGACTTTTGGCTTTGCAGCCGACAAAATGAGCCCAACAAGTTGCTTTGAGGTCGCATCTATCGAAATATTGGCTTTGTTCAAGACCTTCAGCACAACTTGTCTATGTTTATGTGAGGCCATCAACAAGCCCCAAATGCTGACATTGGCCTGTGTCTTTTTAAGCTGCTTCAGCATAGTGTCATCCTCTTTTTGTTGTTCTTTCTCTTTTTCTTTCCCGCTTGAAATGGCGTCTACTCCTGGTTAGATGTTCCACACCGTCCTTGGGATCCCACAGTCCCAGTATTATACTTTCGGTCGGTCTTACTTTGTCTATGCACAGAGGGCTTTCAAATTCTCATAGATCATTTAAATCACTGACCGCTACTCTCCCTCTTCTTTTCTCGTCGTCCTCAATGGCCCGCGTGTTATCGACCTCTTTCCCGATGTCTTCTCCGATGTACTCCACATGTTGTTCTTGAGCAGCCCAAAAGTCGGTCCACTTAGCCCCGTTCGATTTTAGCACAATCCTCACTAACCAATAGGATTGCATCTCATCGACATATACCTCCTCCTTAAAAAGTTGAGGAAGAGTAATGCCATCAAGCACGTGGCTAAACCCGTAAGGTCGTGCCAGATAATCCAGCGACCATTCGTCTTCTTCATTGCGTTCCTCTTCTTTCTGTTGGTTAGCTTGAATTGCCGCCAGATATCCTTCCCAAGCATCATCATTCCACTCCTCTATCATATCCCAGCCGTTTTCGTTCATAATTAGTGAACAAACTGTCTGATCTTTGGTAGCTGAAACATGAGGGTGTGGCAGACACGCTGAACAGATATACTGGCTTGGATCCTCTGACCGTTCCAAAGTTATACAGTTTACCCCAGATTGCTTGGCATATAGTTTGGCAGATGATTAGTCGTGACATTCGATTTTGGAGTGACAGACGGTGGAGGGATCACTTTGTTATCGATGAGATCCTAGATCTTGTGACACAATCTCATACACGTGTCGGTCAGATGTCCGTGGCCCTGGTAATAAGCGCAGTACTGCGAAGTATTATATCTCGGGGGAGGGGATTAGGCACCAGCATGGATCCAATAATTTGATGAGCCCTTTCTCGACAAGTCGATTCAGGACAGTGGTTAGTGAAATATTAAGGGGAGTGAAGACTCTCCTTGGCCGTTGTTGTGCCTGCTGACCGTTGCTTGCCTGCTGATTGTGGCTTGATTACAGGGTAGATGAGAAAGGGTTCAAGAGGTTTACCTCGTTCAAATGTGACACGAGGTTGGTAACAACAAACTGATTCTGGTTATTTGCAGGGAAAGTCCTTCTCGATTTTTGGCTGGGTTATGCTTTCTCAATTTTTCCAGACTGAATGGCGTCTTCGATCTGCACCTCAGCTTCAAATAGCTGCTCAAAGGTAGAGAGTGGTTGTGTAATGAGGTAACACTTTAGAGGGGACTGTAGATTTTTCACCACCTTTCTCACTTGTTCTTTCTCAGTGGACCGGTTCATCATCTTGGCAATTTTGCCCCTCCATCGGGTCAAGAAATTAACAAACGATTCTTGGTTCTCCTGGCGAGTTATTTCTAGCTTTTGGGTGATTACGTCCAGCTGGATGTTGTAGCTATATTAATTGATGAATGCAGTGGCTATATCTTCCCAAATTCTAGTCTTAGCCACCTCCAAAGAGAGGAATTACTTTTGTGCTGCCCTAGAAAATGATCGATGGAACAATTGGGCTTTGAGCTGATCGTCAATCCCCATGGGGGAGAGAGTTCCAACATACATCCTCAGATGAATCCGGGGGTCTCTAGTGCCATCAAACTTCTCCATCTTTGGCATTTTAAATTTTTTAGGCAGATTGGCATCTAGAAATAAACACAAATTGCCTACATCCAGCATGTATTCTTCCACTCTCTTTTTTTTTTTTAATACGTTCTCCATTCGATCAATCTTTTTTGCCAGTGCGAACTCCCTAGACTATACAGTAATTTCTTCCTCCACCACTATCGAGCGGGAGACCCGAGGTGGCACAGTAACTTGCGGTGCCTCATGTCCTTGGTTATCGTCCCATAAGTCTTCACCATTCTCGTTTGTATCTTCTGGCTGTCCGCTGGCACCTGGCAGATGGGCTTAAATCGCCTGAATTTGCACCTTACATTGGTTTTGAGCTTGAGTCTACTGCTCCACAACTCTCTGTATCTCAGTAATAGCTCTCATCAGAGCTGTCAAGTTAACTTCATTATCTGCCATTTTCGACGACTCAGCTGGCTGTTCAGATATTCTATAGAGTCTGCCTGACCCTGATCTTGCCCTGACGCTTGTCGACTGTAATATTCTCGGCTCAATCATCTAGACCCGAAGAAAATCTAGATCCCAAAAGTAGAATAACCAGTATCAAACACTTTTCGAACAAGAATTTTGACGACAGATAACAAACATTTCAAATACCCGAAACAGAAAATCACAGGCAAATAATCACAGAAGCTGAAACAATACCCTTGTCGGGCCCATACTGGCAGCATAACAACAGGACATACGAAAACCCGAGGTAAAGGATAAGGAGAAGCTTAACCAGATTCTAGATGGGAGATTTATTTAAATGAAGAAATGGGCAGCACTCCGGCAAGAAAATAGCTCTAACCCCTAAGAGACCAGTTCGATTTAGGATTCTAAGGAAAAATGAGCAACATAACGGTAGAAAAACAAAATTAGCTCACACAGGTATAACAAAGGTTCGAAGAAAGCGAGCCTAACACAGCAACATGGGAGAATCCAACAACCCAGGAAGAACCCAAAAGAGAGAGAAACTGTCCTAGAGACTTCAAAACAAAGCACAGGCATGATCCCGAGAAGAAAACTACAACATGAAAACCAAACATGGTGCAAAAAAAGCCTGGGTCAAACCCTAAGGCGAAACTAACCTAAACAGTAAGGGATAACAGAAAATTCGGGCCGAGCCCGAGAAAAGAAACTAGCCTAAACCAAACAAACAATCCTAACAAACGCAATCAAAACATACAATTAACAAAACATATAATCATACTACGGTTAACAACACCTAATAGAGGGTTCTAAGGTACTATAGGCAAAATGTCAATTTTGGTCAATCAAACAGGGTACCTTCTGAATAGAGCCGGGTATATACCTCCCATGCCTTGAGTGGTATAAGACATGGTCAAATGGTACACCCGAACTCTTTTACTATACGTATGAAAGCGTACAGTCAGTAAGGTTTGTCCACATTTTCAACAATCCCCGAAACAAATAAACGATCGAGGCATGGGGTCGACTAGGCAAATGGGTGTGAAGAACAATGCACACGCATGCGATAATGCAAATGAGAAATACATACTAAGATTCAATGATATTTTTAAGTCTAGCCCTCTTATTTGATTTTATAAATTAGTCCTCAACGAAATCGTCAGAAAATACTATGGCGCCGAGATTTTAGAATTTTGAAAGTATTCAAAAATAAGAGAATTTAAAGGATATTTAGAAAATATTTTAACACATTGAAAACCAAAATTTGAAAACTTCTTTTTGTTAAAAATAGAGTCGCCACTTGATTTTTGAAAAAAATTAAGAAAAACAAAAATGACTACTGATTTTTAAAACGTTTAACCAGAAAAAGAGAGTTCGGGAGTTAAGGTACGAATCGAAAAAGGTATTAGGTATCCCGTTTGTCCAACCATAAGATTGGCCTCTACTAATCATCATTGGTTCTTTAATAGAATTTTTTAAATACATACAAATAAAGAAAATAGAGGCAAAAAGAAAACATCTAAAATCAAATATAAAAAATACATAACATATGTATATAGAACTCCAAACCAAAAGCAAATAAGAAAGAAAATTCTAAGTCATATTGCATGCAATTTCTAACTAAATGATTCATATAGCAAACCTGCATACAATATTATTAAAACAACCGAAACTAACATGATTCAAATGAAAAAACAAAAATATACTAAAAATCTCTAAAATTACCTAAATATGAATTGCTAACAACATAAGCTAGCACACAAGTTCAAAGTAAATAAAGGAAACAAAGGAAGACAAAAAAACAAAAGAGAAGGAAATTACACTTAAAGAGAAAATCTAACTAAAAAAATTTTTTAATGATTTTTTGGATTTAATAAAATGAAAGAAAATAATGCTAACATTAAAAAGAAAAAAAAAGACAAGAAAAAATAAAAATAAAATAAAATGCTAGTAAAGGAAACTGCACTAATATTAAAATAAAAAAAATAGAATGCTAGAACAATAAAACTAACATTACAAGAGAAATAAAATAGAATAAAATGCTATTAAAAAAATATTGGGCTAATACTAAAAGAAAAGAAAAGAAATAGAAGATGAAAATTAAATAACTAGACAATTATTAAAAAATGTGAATGTAGTTTTGACAACTACATCACATGAATGTTAGTGCATTGATAATAACAATTAACAACATTATAAGTTGTAATTGCAAAATATATTAGTACTAATTGATGAGATAATGAAGAAAAATAATGTACCGGGGTGAATGTGCAACAAAAAGTAAACAAATTAAATAAACAAAATTAGAATTATAACATGACTTTAACTAGTTTACTCAAAATAAACACATTACTTATAAGCTAAATGAGACCTAATGAATAAAACAACTACATAAGCAATATATGTAAAGTTAAACAATCAAATTAACCTGGTCACCCCAAAGAGATAGGAAGTAGAGTTAGAAGAATCGGGAATCCAAACAAAGTACATGATTGCTTAGAAATCCTCGAGTCGGGGAATAGTGCTAACAGTTCAATCCTCAATATCCAAGTTAGGGTTTCAATGTTGGCGTCAGAGGTTCAGCTCTCGATACTTCGACAGGCTTTGGGCGTCAGGACTCGGGATTGCTCGATGACTTGGCAGAGCTTCTCTCACAAAATTTCTCTCTAAAAGTTTCTTTTGAAAGCGTACGGTGGGGTACGGTATTTATAGAATTCTTCAACCAATAAGATGTGACACGTTTTGGGACACGTCAGGCCATTTGAAGTTGGCAGTCGCCATGTTTGAAAAAGCTCTAAGAGTTTCTATTGGAGGTCGCCACAATACAAATTGACGGTCGACATGTTTGAGGTGGCGGTCGCCACTTTGGGTTAGGATTTTCAAAAAATTCTATTAGCGGTCGTCACAATGAACATAACGGCCGCCACAAAAAGTGAAAGTTTTCAAAGGGTTCTATTGGCGTTTGCCATTTTGGAGTTGATGGTTCAAAAAGATTTCATTGGTTTGAAGGTTTTGATGATTGGGTCCAATTACCGAGCTTGGATCATTTTTCGATGATCGTACTGAGGTACCATTCCAATTATTTTCATCATTTGATTCATCTAAGATTGGACGGGGTTAAATTGGGGTGTCTACACTCGTTAGATAGCTAGCTAATCATCTTTGTAGCGAAAGGTTTTTGGCAGAACACCCTGTATAGCACTCTATCTATTCATTTTCTTTTTTTAGAGTGAAGAAAGGTGATTAGCCATATGTAATTGGCTTTCATAATCTTTTTATTTTTTAACTTTAATTATATGAACTAACTATAAGAAACGATAAGGTTGGATCAAATAAAGTATTAGGAATGAATCAAACAAAGGATCAATTAAAGTATTAGGAATGAATCAAACAAATACATAGCACGAAAGCTCTTGGTCTAAGGAAAGAAAAAAAATTATTTCAAGTTAATTAAAGAGCATCTAAATGAACATTTTTCTCATCCAATCATTATATTCACTACGCCAAATGACAATATTAATAACGCTAAATAACTGCCAAACAACCGTCGTATATAGTACCCAAACCGCCACTAAAAAGCAATAACGGCGGTTGGACGACAAAATTTTGAACCACCCTCTATGCAAGTGTCGGGAATAATAAGATGGCAGTTCAGCAACCGCCATTTAATATATACGGCAGTTTGCACAACGGCAAACAACCGTCGGGAATATAATTGACGTTTCATTTATACTAACGGCAATTAGTCTCATGTGACGGTAATATTTCTTATAATCGGTGGTCTATTACCACCGCTAATGTAAACTTTTTGTGGCGATTATTTTCCACCACGAATTGTGTAAATTATCGACGGTTTGTAAATATCGCTAATAACATAATTAGTATAGTATTTGCTGGTAATATTAGTAATATTAGTGAGGGTAATAAACCGTCGCTAAAAATTCAATAAAACTACTTAGTATTATAATTGTAATTTGCTTAAATCAATTTTATTTTCTCAATGCATTAAACATATCCACAAAATAACTTACAATCCAATAAAATATATTAGTCTTCATAAAACTAATTAGTTTATCATAACTCAATATTATATCCATAAAAATTCCTACACGTCTAAAGGGCTTTTTAAAATCTCAAATCACAAAATAAATCGAAGTAGGACAAGCTAGTGAATAAGTCCAAAAATAAATTGATAACACGTTATAAGTCTAATACATATCCCAAATATTTTTGTCAATAAACAAAACAAAATCTCAAATGTAAAAATTCAAAAAGTAAAACTCCTCCCTTCGTTTGACATTCTACTATTAATCGATAGTACATTAAGTTTAATACATGTCCCAAAATGCTTATGCCAATGGATAAAGTCTCCAATGTTAAAGCCCAAAGTCGTCAATTGGTTCTTTATTCTGCTGGTGAGAACTAGAAATGTCTGAAACATGTTGCATGTTGTATGAAAGTCAGAACCATCCTGTTTCAATATAAGTAAAAAGTATAAGTATTTTATTAATTTTATCACAGTAAAAAATATAAGTAGCGTAAGTATTAAAACTATTTTATTACTGTTATTATTTAAATGATAAGTTACCTGTCTATTAGGTGAATGCATTAGTAGTTCATCTATATCTAAAGATTCAGGCACAGGATATCCTAGAGATTTCACATGAACTTGCAATCGTGCATACTTACGCTCAAGGCGAGTAAATCTGTCGCTCAACTCAGCTAACAACTCTTGTCGCATCTCTGAATGCATCTGATCCACATCAACGCCTTGATCTTTTGACTGGGCATATCTACCAAGCACTTAGGATGGACAAGGACCCAAGTCGTATGTACGTACACGACCATGTCCATCCGCTCCTAAAACCTCAGTGAATACTTGCTCCCGAAAAGTTGCTGACTGTGTGTCTTCAGGCACTTGAGATAGTCGCTCATTGATTTGAGACTAAATTTTAAAAATTAAATATTAATTAAGACTTAAATAAATAAATAAATAAGAAAAAAATACTAATTAATCACACTTACAATGGTTTCAGCTGATACTTGATCAACATAATCTCTATTCTTTTTTGTGTGTGTGTTTATGTACACCTCTATCCGATCGAGCTTTATTTCAATTTTCTTAGCAATCTACATTATTAAGAATGAAAAAATATCACTAACTTCAAATATATATTGTACATTCAAACATAAAATGTGTTGATAAAAATCAATCATTTATCTCATCCCTTACTCAACAATGTGCATTTCTTCCACTTGTATGACACATTGTTTGTTTTTGCCGATTTGCACCATTTGTTGTACTACGTGTCTGTAATTAAATAATGATAGCAGTAGGATTAGTAGGAAAACAAATAAAAAAAGAGAATACTATGTTACTAAAGCGATAAATTAGCTTGGAGTACTTTAATCAACAAAGACACTAACAAAATGTAGTAATAGCACCAGATAAAGAAAGAAAAATACAAAACCAACTATCTTTTAATACTTTTGCCAGCTCGCTACCCCAAAACTCAACAAGAACTTTTCACTGATTCGGATCCACTCTATCTGGGCAATTTGATAAGTGTTCTTCATCAGTTTCATAGACATTATAATATTTTCTTTTCAGGGTGTCTTTCCAATCCTTCCATTTCCTTCCAACTGACATTAGACAATTATGCCTATAAATGTCTAGTGCATCAATGTTTGCCTACATATTATCGTGTCATGTTAGTATATACACAAACTCAAATAATAACTCAGGACTACATATGTAGATTACTAATAATTTATACCTTAACCTCTTCCCATATACGGTCCTTATACGTATCTAGTTCTGGAGCCCTCCAATCAATAAAAGTTAAGGGTGCAAAATTCCCATTTCAAGCTATTATACTGAGTTGACTTTGTAGTTTAGATGCCATATCACTAATGGGTTGATTGTTTTCATTCAATTGGACATGCAACTTCTCTCCAGTACCGCATTCAGCGAAAGGACAAGCAGGATCCCTCTATGTTCTAGCTATTGATTGGCTTGAACAAGTAGCTAGTCAATTAAAAATAAAAAGCATAAAATAGTGTAGTGCACGATATGTATGTGTGGGTGTTTGTAGAACCCTAGACAAGATAATTCTAGATAACAAAAGTATTTGAGTGATTTTGAAACTTGCTGTGAAATCCTATTTGAATTTAAACCAAGTAAAGATGCTTAAAGTTCCATATTAAAAGCAGTTGTTGCAAAATCAAGTAAATATGCTGTAAAATCTTATTTCTTTTTTGCTCTTGGAACCCAATTTAAAGTTTAAACAAGAAATAGAAAACAAAACCTGTTTCAGATGATGAGTTTGGCTTGCGATTACTTTGCTGTGAAGAGCACATTGTTGGATTAGAATTATTGCAACTGGATTGCTGATGTGGTTGTGACTGATGTTCTGAAAGACTTGAGTTAGATGCCAGCGACTGTTGCTACATGTTAACAAATGAACAAGTCAATGTGCACTTAAACTAGAAAGCAAAAAACTAAAAAGTAAAATAACCTGCTACTATTTTGTGATGGGAAGTGGAGAGAAAGAGAAAACCAAGTGATAACTTCTTAGAAACTGAGTGTTGCTGAAAATTGCAGTGGAAGTAAATTCAAATCTGTTTCTGCTGAGCCTGATATTAAGCAACAAAAGAAGTGAAAAACTGAACTTACATTTTTAAAAAACTGAGTGTTGTTGTCATGCTGCTGCGGTGGTTGTTGCTGCTGTCACTGTTGCTGCGGTGGCTACTGCTGCGGTGTTTGTTGATTTGTCGTAGGTGGTGGCTGCGATATAGAAATCATGGATCCAACCGGCCAATGGGCCTGCTTCCTCTTCGAATTCATCTATATTACAATGCAAATACAAATTTAAAATTATTGAGTGATTCATGGTAGGCTAATAGAGTTGATGAGTGTGATAGAATCACTCCAACACCATATCAGAGAGCATGCATCAGAAAAATAATAATATAGCAGACAAAATCATGTATAAAATTCAAGCAAATACTTTCCTTGCATATCTACTCATGCTACCACATTTACATGCTTCCCTAGCAGCATCCCCTGTGTACAAAAAGACACTGGAAGTTTAACAAAGAAACAAATGACAAAAAACCCAAGACAGATGTACACGATATGCTACATAAAATTTGTGTGCTTTTTCTTCTTTTTCTTCTTTAATTTTTTTTCTTTTACATGCTAAAAATAAATATTTTCATTACTCATAGTTCTGCAAATTTTTGATTTCAATCACAGCAATCTACAGGTTGTCCTGAAATCCCAAACGATTCTCAAGTCCCAATCAATCTCCATTTATATCACAAAAAAAGTAAGAATGACACAGCCTTTACTTATATAGATAAGAAATTCAATTGACAGCATCTAATTTGGTTTGACCCAAAACTTCCTAGCTTACATCCAGGTCTCTCTTCAAGTAATTAGATTTATGAATTACAGACAACTACAAGCCTATTTTCTGTTAGGTTCATAAAATTACGTTAATGAATTACAGACAATTCCAGCAATTAGGTTCATAAAACTAAGTAGGCCAAGGATATTTGTAGTTTGCATATTTTCTCCATAGGTTGCCAATTACAGACTAATTGCAACCACAGCACAAAACCATTCTGAAAACCGACAGCAAATATAACTTTTTGAATGTGGGTTGTGGGAATTTTGGTTTGTTAGGTAAAACCATATATAT